>JAODKN010016485.1:0-10541 GCA_026774425.1 Petrocephalus zakoni
GCGTCTTCCAGCTGCACGCCGGTAAGTGCCGAGCAAGTTTATCCTCACTTTCCGTTCGCCTTAGAGCCCGACGCTGCTCCCGGACAAGAATGCGAAGGGAGAGAGCAAATGCGGGCTGTCACAATTGCCAATAACGTGAGTCCTAATGTAGGATTAAAACATATATATAGGGGAGATCTGCCTCGCACCTGCTTCTGCGCTCCGAACGACATAAAACACACGGTGTTCCGGATACTTGCATTTTAATGCACGTCTTTCCTAAAAGACTATATTGCTTGGCCACTATCCAGTTTGCATTCTTGTACGCAGAAATAGGAATTCACAAATCAAGCACTGATATGTACTTCTGACTGTAAATCAATATTATTTATTTATTGCTTAAGGTGGGATTTGTATATTCATATATATATATATACTTTCAGTTTAAACATTTTGGATTAATGGACGCAGTCGGTACAGTGGGCTCTTTTCCGCATATCTTGTATAACATTAGAATGCACATTAGTGTGGATAAAAAATAACTCAACCTATGGGGATCCCCGGAGTCTATATTTATGCATTTTTCAATAATTGGTAACTATGAGGGGTGGCATGGTGGCGCAGTGGTTAGCGCTGTTGCCTCCCACCTCTGGGACTTGGGTTCAAG
The DNA here is from genome assembly GCA_026774425.1 of Petrocephalus zakoni. Lineage (NCBI taxonomy): Eukaryota > Metazoa > Chordata > Actinopteri > Osteoglossiformes > Mormyridae > Petrocephalus > Petrocephalus zakoni. The sequence goes on from JAODKN010016485.1 coordinate 647, forward strand.
TCTCCGCCCAGGTTCCATGTGTGTGGAGTTTGCATGCTCTCCCCGTGTCAGCATGGGGTTTCCTCCCACAGTTCAAAAACATGCTGAGGCTTATTGGAATTTCCAAATTGCCCATAGGTGTGAGTGTGCCCTGCAATGGGCTGGCCCCCACCCTGGGTTGTTCCCTGCCTTGTGCCCGTAGCTTCCAGGATTGGCTCCAGCCCCCCCGCTACGCAGAAGGATAAGTAGTTTCAGAAAGTGGATGGTAATTATGAACCTCCACACCACCTCCAATTCTTCCTATGTTCAGATAAACAGAAAGATCAAAGTAAATTGTCCAAGATGCAGATAGAACCACAACTTTAGATGGAGGTTTCCCGGGGGGTGTAGGGTTACCCCTGGACCTTCCTGTAACACACGATTTGCACATGGCTCGCTTTCATTGTGTAAGTTAGTTAATGAGGTGCTTGCTTGCAAAAAGCCAGCAGGTGAGGGATGGCACATATAAAATTCAGCACTATACTGTAGTGGGTCTTTCATGATACAGGGAAAAAACTGATCTAAAATCCATTTGGTTTGCTCAAGCGTATAACATTCCCTATCCATAATATGTTTTGTCATTTTCTTATCCATTTACTTTATACCATATAAGCGTCTTTGAACGCCATCTTGATAATCACTAAATAAAATGTATTATTATTATAATATATATATATATATATATATATATATTATGTCATTATTATTCATTTTTAATTTCCTTTTTAAAAATAAACATTTATTATTTACTGACTGTGAAGCACATGCCATTTTTCCCCACAGGGGATTCTCAAAATGTTCACGCTAACCCAGCCCACCCTGCAAACGATGAAGTCACTGCTTTAGTGTCCCAAGGGCAATCTCCTTCGTGTGCATGTTATGAGAGAATGCAGCGAAGGGGTGATGGTCCACGGAGCAGCTTTCAGATACTAGAGGGGACTTTGTTGATGAAGAAATCCCATGTAAATCAGAAACAAAAGGTATTATGAGCGTCAAGTTAAAAGACACATAGGGCAGAGGAAGAAACCAGAATACTGGCCAAACGGGAACATGACAGGCACGGTAGGGACAGATTCTGATGGTCTATCCCCCTCGAGAAACCCCATCCTATTCTGACCCCAGGGCTTTTCCACACCAGGGGGAGTTTCTGAAAACAGTGTCACCCTCATACCGAGCATGCTCAGTAGGCTTGAGGCCATGTTACACTTCAGAGACGTGGCTAAATCTTAATATCACTTCTGTCACCTGCTGTCAGAGCTTGAAAATTGTCCCCTGTCTAAAACCAAAACTACACCCCCCAAACTCCAAACCTAATCTTGTTGTTCAGTAATGAGAGGAAAGTAAATCTGTCTGAAAAATCTCACACTTCCCTTTGAAGTGCTGCTTAATTGCCCAGGGCATTTACAGTGTGACGACTGCTGTCAGTCTGCCCCCTTGTGGACACTCTTCTTATTTACAGCCTGTCTGAGGTGTGGGGTCATTTCTTGATAACCCACGTCCCATCAAATAATTTTTTTCCACAGATTTTTTACATATGTCTGTTTCAATCCATAGGAAATTAAATGTTTTTTATTTTCAAATATACTGTCTTTAATAGTACTGCTTACATTAATCAGGTGGAGAACGAAGATGGCAGGGTGGGGCAATGTGTTTTTCCACAGAAGATTAGCGACAGTCTGGTGGGATTAAAGGCCAAGTTTGAGATGAAAGGACTGGGAGGCTGGAACGGGGCCAAACGAATATCATGTCAGACCAGAGTCTGCCCTGAAAGCAATATGGGATTTTGTATTTTTCATTGGTCTGTTCTGTCCTGTCCAGGCTGCTCCTGTTATTTCATTTACCAAAGGTGGTTTTCTAGCAGTCATGCTCTGGAATTTTTCCCAAACCCGATTTCTCGCTGGCTCCGTGAATCCGCAGAGACCCCATAGGGAGACGAGCCGCTGGCATCGCTTACCCAGAAGGAACATGCACGTGCCATGTCTGGAATTCTGGAATTCTCAGCAGGGACAGGATTTGGTCGTTAGCCCTGTGCCATAGTCGCATCTGATCCTGTAAACAAAGAAAGAGGGCGACAGGCTGTCAGGGAAGGAAGTGGATAACACGGCGATCCGGTGTGGCCCAAACCAGTCAGTACCAAGTGGTCCCAGGCCAGCCAGCTTCACTATGGCGGGCCTGGACTTAACCAACCCAGCAGTGATCGCCTGGTCCCACCACCCATCTGGTTTATGGTGCAGGGTGGGGGGGTGGGGACTTACCCCCAGCACTTCTGCTGGGGGTAAGAGGGCAATGCACTGTCAGCGGAGTGCAACATCCCACCGTTCCAGTTATGACTACTCCTCCTTCCTCTCTTTGTCTCCCTCTGCCTCTTCCCTCCTCAGAAACACTCCTGCAGATGGTCGCCTATGATCCCTGACCAGCAAGAGAAGCAGAGTAATGGTATGCCCCTGATCCTGGGAGGTGTACCGGCTACATCCTCTGTTAAACACATTTTAAACATAGGCAGAATGCAGCCTTTAAGGGTCTTATTATTAATTCTCTGAAATGTAGTCAAACAAAGACAATCCTGTAGGTAGAAGGTGACAGAAATGGCTGGATTGCTCAGCGTCACCCCCTGCAGGATGTGATCAGCAATTCAGCTGAGGTGCTTAGCCTGGGATTGGTGTCAGTATCCTGTCAGTTTCAGCGCATTGCCTATTCGAATGAACCTTAGATCATCACATGGACACCTTCCCTGGAAAAATCTGCAGCAAATAGAGAGTCACTGGCAGGAAGGCTTGGGTCACCAGATTCCCTGATAACAATTAACCCAGAAGGTATTAACGGCACAAAATCCCCTGAACAGTAAAACCCAAAATGCGACTCCCTTCAGGGGACTGAAGACTGAAAACAAACTGCTGCAGTAGCAGACTGTGAGTGCCAACCCTTTTCCCAGAATGCCCTGCTTTCCCAAATCCACACACCTGGCCCCATTTAATCCCGACACAGTGATCAGCCCTGAGGAGGATCAGCCAGGGTTTTTTACCCCAAGGTGTGCATGGGCACAGGTGGGTGGTGATAACTGGAAACCAATAGGTCACCAGCCCCCTCATCGCTGGTGCCAGTCCACCTGCCTTGCTGCTCCGCCAGACTGCAGCCCTTTAGGGGAAACGCGTCCACACAAAGAAAGTCTTAAATCCCCCTGATCAACACTGACCCAGCACCACCAAAACCTAGTAATTTATGAGGAATTGATGGAGCCCCCCTGGACTCCAACATCTCCATGGAAACCCTGAGTCTGCCACTATGGATCAGTCACAGTTCTTTATGACTTAAAGGGATGACGTAAAGGAGTGATTTAAAGGGTTTAAAGGATGGAGGTGATTTAAGTCACTGCATGAACTGTGAAATTTTTATGCCTTTCTTACTTTCTTGCCTTCCCAGATATGTTTAAATGTAGGAACTGAGTCTGTTATTATAAGCCCATAAGACATGTATGTGTATATTGGCCACAGTTACAGGGCTGTAGGTTCGATGCCTCCACACTTGTTATGTGATAATGTATGGTTTCCTTGTGGGGGATGATTCTCAATTCTGCAGAAAAAAACAGCTTGACCAACCACGTATGAACACGGAACACACTCCAGCGATTTAACAATCTATTATAAGGAGACCGGCCCATTGAGATAAGGCCCGGATGGCAGCGGATGGTGATTGATTGTGGTATAAAAAATGCAATGTGATTCGTCTTAAACATGCCATCATCTCCCTCACCATCAGCACGGCTGGAGGTCACCGAGCTGTCCCCAGTCCTCCTTACCTGTAGCATGGCTGGCAGTCACCGAGCTGTCCCCTGTCCTCCTTACCAGCAGCATGCCCGGCAGTCACCAAGCTGTCCCCTGCCGTCCTTACCAGCAGCATGCCCGGCAGTCACCAAGCTGTCCCCTGTCCTCCTTACCAGCAGCATGCCTGGCAGTCACTGAGCTGTCCCCTGTCCTCCTTACCAGCAGCATGGCTGGCAGTCACTGAGCTGTCCCCTGTCCTCCTTACTTGTAGCATGGCTGGCAGTCACCGAGCTGTCCCCTGTCTTCCTCACCGGCAACACGCCCGGCAGTCACCGTGCTGTCCCCTGTCCTCCTTACCTGTAGCATGGCTGGCAGTCACCAAGCTGTCCCCTGCCCTCCTTACCAGCAGCATGGCTGGCAGTCACCAAGCTGTCCCCTGCCCTCCTTACCAGCAGCATGCCCGGCAGTCACTGAGCTGTCCCCTGCCCTCCTTACCAGCAGCATGGCTGGCAGTCACCAAGCTGTCCCCTGCCCTCCTTACCAGCAGCATGCCCGGCAGTCACTGAGCTGTCCCCTGTCCTCCTTACCAGCAGCATGCCTGGCAGTCACTGAGCTGTCCCCTGTCCTCCTTACCAGCAGCATGGCTGGCAGCCACCGAGCTGTCCCCTGTCCTCCTTACTTGTAGCATGGCTGGCAGCCACCGAGCTGTCCCCTGTCTTCCTCACCGGCAACATGCCCAACAGTCACCGAGCTGTCCCCTGTCCTCCTTACCAGCAGCACGCCCGGCAGTCACCGAACTGTCCCGTGTCCTCCTTACGAGCAACATGCCCGACAGTCACCGAGATGTCCCCTGTCCTCCTTACGAGCAACATGCCCGACAGTCACCGAGATGTCCCCTGTCCTCCAACTCACGGACTCCGTAATTCTGCTTCCTGGCCTGCGTCCAAATCGCTTTACATCAGGGATGTGCTCGTGGCCCCCGGATTAATAACAAGAGGGACTGTTATTTGGTACCAGCTCTTCTCCCAAAGGCTGCTGGTGGTCCCCATACAAGAATTCTTCTCACATGTAGATAGGCAATTTCCAATAGATGGTCACACATGGGGCGCTAGCTATGAACAAACATCTGGTACATCTCAATCCTTGTGTAGGATCAGTTTTTACCTCTTTGGGCCAAGCTCAAGGCTAGGTGGTTTGTTTTCGCTGCTAACTGTTGCTTCTCTTTATTAGGTGAGAGGTTTTCCTTTCAGCAGTTCGTTTACAGACTGAAATGGCCAGTTAGTCTTAAATATGTGTTGGTTTTAATGGATTTGGTCTGGTACAGCTAGGTTAGCTATTTGGAAGACCAGAAAGAACCAGAATCCAGGGCAGGATGCAGTGTGACAGTAGCACTGGTGGTAGAACATGGGTAGAACATGCAGACTACAGGCTGGTGGGACGCTTGCAGGCACTTGTGGCTGTCTGTGAGACTAATGGAACGTCATGTGCCGTCAGTAAAAATGGTGATTTATTGCTGTTGTTTTAACTGTATTTACTTCTGTTGGGTTTATTTCTTTCCCCTACTTTGTGTTTTTCAGAGCATCTGCTGTGGCATGCCTCTGCTGTTTGGAGGGTATTCTTTTTTTTGTAAAGAATTGAAACTGCCCTATTCAACTGGGCTCGCAAATACATTGTTTCCCACCTCTCCCTCCCTTTCTCCTCCCCCCCCCCTCGCTCTTTTCCCCTCTATCCCTCTCCTCCTCGCTTTGGATGACAGACAGGGAGGCAGAATCCAGGGGTGCACAGCTCCTGATTGACCGTTAGTCAGGGAGAAAGGGGGGAGGACCAAAAAGAAGAGTAAAAAAGGGACCAAGGAGGAGTGTACTGGAGAAGCTAACTACCAAACTATATAGGTTCCATCTAGTTAACAAGACTTAAAACTTACCAAATATTATTGTGCCTGCTCAAACCACTGTTCAGCACGCTTCTTTATAGATTACTAAGATTCTAACAGATTATATTCATAACGTGATAAAGGTGACACATTGGATGGACTGCAAACTGAAATCTAATTTAAATATATAAATCATATGAAAATAGACTTTTGTCATAGGGTGTAGACTAGAAGATGCCGACCTCATCAGATGCCGTGCATTGTTTGTCTCTGCCTCACTGATCCTTCCAGGGAACGCAGGGCCGGGTGATAAGCCCTACAAATGATAACACAATATTTATGGGGATTTTCACATTTTTTGATATTTATAACAATATTCTAAAATATATATGTAGAAAACGTAAATATTACAGGTGGCTTTGAGTTGTATCATCTTTATGATTTTGGTGGCCAAATTGTTTTACTGATAGCTATGGTAAATGTGACAGATATAATTATAAATTATGCCAATAACAAACTCATACCTTGATGGAATTTGTGTAAAAATAGTGCAATATATCTGTTAATTATGCAAGAAAATAAGTAAGAAGTTAACTGCAGATCGATGTCCTGGCCACATTCACATTCGTGTTTTATTATATTGTAGTACCCTGCACTGGGATTTGACAAATCTGGCTGCAGTTACAGTATCTTTGTGTAACAGAAGTGTACAAAAGTGTGGCCCTGGGAAAAGTAAAAGGTACCTGATATTTATTTATTTTCTAACACCTATAGGATATTATGAGGCATTCAAGGACTGCTTCCTGTTTCCTATGTGGAAACTTGGACACTGGGTCCTCCGCGTAAGTCCTTCTGTATATCGTTTGCTGTTGAAACATCAAATAGTTTTTAAATGAAATGTTCCATGTTACATCTTCAGTCTAGCCAAATATTCTCTACAAATATTCTATTCTAAAAGTAGCATTTCATAAAAATAATGAAAAGCAGCAATGTTGTAGTGCTTTGATATTAAGGGTATGCTTAAGTTTATTTGTTTTTTCGCAGGCTACACTGAGCGTGGGAGATGAGGGGAAACTTCAGAGGCTCTTTAGCAAAGGACACACAGGCAAACATTTGGTTCAAAACTATGTTAACTTTACTCAAAATCAAGTACTATTGTCAGAAACAACATAAAACCAGCCAATGTACACTGAACAAAAATATAAATGCAACACTCTTGTTTTTGCTCCCATTTTTCATGAGCTGAACTCTAACATCTGAAATTTTTTCTACATACACAAAAGACCCATTTCTCTCAGATATTGTTCACAAATCTGTCTAAATCTGTGTTAGTGAGCACTTCTCCTTTGCCAAGATAATCCATGTGTGGGATTATTTTCCCACTATCTGTGGGATAGTGGGAAAATAATATTTATAGAGGATATTTGAACATTCCTGTATTCACATTTAAACAAAAAAAAGCTCACATTAAAAACAAAGTGCAGTAAAAAAGCACCATATGATTGTATATATTTTTACAGATCATTCATTCAGCCTCAGCATCACGCTTCTGTGCCGGGCGAAGCCACAAGACTTCATCTACATCACATGCTCTGTTCTCCCTTGAGAAGCAATGAGCAAAGAATCCTTTAGCATGCCGAATCCAGCCCTGGCAAGATTCCACTGCTGTCTCATCGCAAGCTGCATCCATTGCCTGGACTAGATGTACCTGTGTGTAGGGGTTTTAGTCATATACTTTCCATCTCTATGCCAAGGAAAACAGGGATTAAAAGGGGAGAATACGGTGGAAGAAACACATTCGTAAAATGCTGGTCATCGGGAAAGCAATCGCGTATTCTTGGACCGCGGTGAAAGCTCACATTGTCCCAGATCATAACACATATGGGATGCTCTGCCTGCTCCTCATCTCTCTGCCCAAGCAAAGCACCACGCAGACCACCCAGGAATGTTAGTAGGAGTTCAGTGTTGTATGGCCCAACAGTAACATGGTGGTGGACAACCCCATAGCTGCTGATGGGAGCACAGATGGTCACATTTCCACCACACTGGCCAGGCACTTCCATAATGGCACGTTTATCTATGACGTTGCAACCTCTTCTTCCTTTCTGCTAGATTGAATCCAGCTTCATCCAAGAAGATGTATTCATGCGGCTTCTCCATTGATTCAAGCTCAAAGATTCTCTGTACACAGTGAAAACAGACCACACTTAGTTCTGTAAATGACACAGTATGATGTATACATGTGCTGCTTCCCATGAGAACACAGTATACATGCTAGTGCTGAGTTTACTGTAAAAGTTTACTTACTTGCACACATTGATATCGTTGCTCTTTCACTATTTCACAGTTTTGCTCAAATGGTACCCGATAGGCTTGTTTCATCCGTATCTTGTTGTGTTTCAGGACACGGTCAATTGTTGACAGACTCACACTGTTTATTCCCTCAAAATGCATGTTGTCTTCTATGATCCGCTGCTGTATTTCACGCAGTGGGACTGCATTATTTTGACGGACCATATCAACAATAAACAAAATAATCCTGCCGCTGTGAGAGCATGCGTGTTCTACTTCTTCTACTCTCATCTGGCAGTCTTTCAATTCTAAAAAAAAACTATTTTGTTAGAAGTAAATATGCTATATAGTAAATGTTGTCGAATACAGTACCATGAGGAATTTATTTTTCCTTGTCCCCATTCTACAGTTTGGTGGAGTGATTTACTGGGACTGTATGGACAAATATACTTTTTACCTGTTTTCTTCTCTGAAGGTCCTGATGATGGAAGCCACTGAGAACCTGCTTTGGCTTGGTTGCATGTTGCCCTGCTTCTCTCATAGTCATGCCATGAACCATAACATGATCTATGACAGTTGCTCAAATTTATTTTGAGACTACTTGGTCTTGGTCCTTGTCCACCACCTCTGACATGGACTCCTCTTCCTCTTCTATTGTGTGACTCCATTCCTCTTCCATTGCACAGCTCCATTGTTGGAGCCACTCATGCCACTTGCATTTGACTTGGCTTACATTTTTTTTCAATTGCTTAAGCACAATTTTGACAACAGGGCTCAATACTTCAAATCACTAAACACAATTCACAAAATCAGACACCCAAAGAGCAAAACACCTATCCTGCAAAATGAAGCTCTGCATGCAAAATTACATAAACACTTTTGCCCCAAATACTAAACACTTCACTCACATCCCTAAATTGTGACCTAACCAACTACACACTGCCATGTCTAATCGAAAACACGTTTGTCTTTTGGGGATTCTCGTCACTGTGTATGCTGAGAAGGCCACAAAGAGAAATTTTTGCAGACAAATTCACAGACACATGAGCATAAACAAATGCGATTCAAACGTTTTACTTCACTCTTCAACAACTAACTAAAAAGGCAAAGCACATTCAATGCAAATCAAAACTTTAGAGAGAAAAAACAGTTTTTCTGAATTGCTAAGACACTAAACCCCATTGTAAAAACTAAACTGTCAACTACCAAAACTCTTCCATCAAATCAATTCCACAGTTGTCAAAATCTTAAACACTATTCATCTGGTTAGGACACAACTAGCAAATCTGAATCTCCCATTTACCGAAACTCTAAACACATTCTCAAACACAAAACACATTTAGCATTGTGGTGCACTTGTACCCAGAATGGTGCACACGGGCTACAGAAGTTAAACACAACTAACACAATGTTTTCATCATTTACATACTACCACTCAAAATTGAAAATACATGTGTCCAATCAGTGATCCCAATTAGTAAACAGTATATAAGCCTAGTCAAATGCAAATGGTATGAGTGGACCCAACAATGGAGTAATACAACAGAAGAGGAGGAGGAGGAGGAGGAGGAGGAGTAGTCCATGTCAGAGGTGGTGGGCAAGGACGAAAACCAAGAAGAAGATCTGTAATTTCAAATGACATTCAAGCAACTGTCATAGATCATGTTCTAGTGCATGGCATGACTATGAGGGAGGCAGGGCAACGTGTGCAACCAAACCTAAGCAGGTTCTCAGTGGCTACTATAATCCAGACCTTCAGAGAAGAAAACAGGTAAAAAGTATACTTGTCTCAGGAAGGGGACTATGAAAAATAATTTGTCCATGGTACTGTGAATGAAAACATTCACTGAATAAAATATATATAACTAAATGGGTTTTTTTAGAATTGAAAGACGGCCACATGAGGGTGGAAGAACAGGCATGGAGACACTTTTGTGGATATGGTCGATTA
>JAODKN010016486.1:0-10517 GCA_026774425.1 Petrocephalus zakoni
ATTCTGTACTGTATGGGAGACACGGCGCTGTATCATTTTCACTGTCTCGATCAGCTTTTTAATGAATATACAGTACTGTATATACTTTAATGACCACAGTACTGTATTTGGAAAAAAAACGCAATAGAGTGAAGCAGCGAAAGTCGAACCACGAAGTGGCGAGGGACGACTGTACTTCAGGATTTAATGTTGTCGACTCGTTTAAAAATGAATCTGTACATTACGCAAAACTAAAACTTCATCATCATCATCCCATTGATGCATTCAGAGTAACAAAACTGCTAAAGATTCAACTTGGGCTAACTGAATAGGCCTAGTGGGGCAGCGCTGAACTGGTTTATTTCCTATCTCACTGCCAGAAAACATTTCATTACCCTATCCGGTCAAACATGGGGTTCCCCAGGGCTCTGTCCTGGGGCCACTGCTCTTCATCATCTTCATCCCCTAGGCCAGATTATTCACCGCTTTAATTTCCACCTTTATGCCGACGACACCCAGATCTATATCAGTTCCAGCTCCATAAACACCCTCCCACTTGCAATATAGAATCCTGCCTCTCTGAAATCAAACTATGGATGAGCCATAATTTTTTAACTCAATAGTGATAAGACAGAATTAATTGTCTTTGGGACAAAATCCACACTTGGCAAAATCAGCCCGATAACCCTCAAATTGGACCACACTACCATTTCTCCCTCCCCTCTGGTCCAAAACCTTGGTGTCACCTTCGACCCAACCCTCTCATTTGATGTACACCTACGTGCCATAGTAAAAACAACTTATTTTCACCTCCGTAACAATGCCGAATCCCTCATTCATGCCCTTATCCTTGGCCGTCTTGACTATTGCAACTCACTACTCGCTGGTATCGCTGCTAAATCTCTCAATAAACTTCACATAGTTCAGAATTCCGCTGCTTGCCTCCTCACTCACACTCGCTCCTACCAACACATCACACCCATTCTGCAGAGCCTGCACTGGCTTCCTATAAAAGAGTGCATCCTCTTTAAAATGCTGCTCCTGACATACAAAGCTCTCAATAACAAGGCCCATCATACTTTGCCGAACTGCTTCTTTCCTACCAGCCTCCCTACAGTCTTAGATCTTCCTCTACTGGTTCTCTCCTCATCCTGCCATCCAAATTACATAGTGCATAGTACAATGGTGACCGTGCATTCTCCCGTTTAGCTCCCTGCCTTTGGAACTCACTCCACACTTCGTTTATCGACCTCTGTCGCAGATTTTAAAACCAAGCTAAAAACTCTTTTGACTAAGGCATTCAACCTACATAATGCATAATGTGGTGTGTGCATGTTACTTTAAATTATCTGTTTATTAGCTTAGTTTATTATTTTTTTGTGTTGTATGTACTTTCTCTGTAAGCATCTTTGAGTTAATGTAAAAGCGCTATATAAATAATCTATTATTATTATTATTAAAGCATTTGCGTTTGGTAGTAGTATCCCGTGGTAGATGAACAGTCGTCGCCCATCATGTTGGGATTAAAGTGGCCTTGATATCTTGTTACCATGAGTGAAATATCTTGATGGAATCTCTCCATGCTGATCACTTACATCACCCAAATTTGGTGGGCAGAAATCCAGATTGGAGTGTAAAAAGTGCATTTTTAGCGAGTTTTTTACAGAGTATCTGATGTGCTGTCAGCATGTTATTAACAAGTTCAACATAGTTTTCAGCTCGCTCGTTTCCCAGAAAGTTTTGCACTACTAGCACAAATGCATCCCAAGCAGCAAGTTCAAGTGGGTTGAGTAATGTTCTGAAAGTGGTATCACGAATGACTTCGCGAATTTTGGGTCAGACAAAAATTCCTGCTTTCAGTTTGTTTTTCTTAATCGAAATTTCTCCCGTAGGTACTGAAAAGCACTTCCATCATGATCCATTGATACAACAAAATGTTTCATAAGGCCAAGTTTTATATGGAGTGGAGGAAGGTAAACTTTCTGTGGATCGACTAATGATTTATGCTGTACATTGTACTGGCCAACTGTGTGTTCAGTTCTAGGAGGTCAATGTTGGTAATGATTTTTGTTATCACAACTATTTCACACGCACAAGAAGCACATATGTGTCGCCGCCTGTTCCAGGTGAGATCGCCGCCGCCACGCCTCCGGCTGTTTCCAGAGACGACACCGCTGCCGGGCCCCCGTCCGTTCCGGGTGAAGACGCCACTGCCGCGCCCCTGACGGCTTCGGGAGACAATGTGGCAGCCCCTCCGGCTCCCGTATTGCCTGTTCCGGCACCTCCTGTTCCCGTTCCGGCGCCTCCTGTTCCCGCTCTGGCGCCGCCTGTTCCGGCGCCTCCCGTGCTTCCAGCTCCCGTTCCTGTGTCGCCAGCTCCCGTTCCTGTGTCCCTGCACCTCCCGAACCTCCTGACTCCGCTCCCTCCTCCTCCGAAGAGGAGGACCTTGATTGGGACCCCTCTGGGCTGGCCCTGATGGGCCCCGGTGACTCTGTGGGGAAGGGGACTCTACCACGCCCGCCGAGAGGCAAGACCCGGCAGTGTCCAGATCCAGCCCTTGGTTGCCCTGTTGGGGGCTCGTGAGGCGCCTGCGGTCCCTCCGGCTCCTGCTCGGCGGTCGCCTGTGGGTACCCCTCCGCTGCCTCCCCCGTCGCTGGTGCTCCGGCCTCCGGCGGCTCGTCGGTCGCCTGCGGTGCCCCCGCCTCCAACCTCCTCGGTTGGCGACGCCTTCGCCGGCTGTGGCTGCGCCGTCGCCTGCGGCGGCTGTTCCTCCCTCCTCGTCCCCTTCGCTCGTCCCTCCTTCTCCCTCGTCGGCCCCTTTGGGGTTCCCTCCTGCTCCTGCCTCCCAGTCGCCTGCTGCCCCTGCGGCTGCCGCCCCTCGCCGGGGTGGGCTCTCCGTGCTCCCCCGACCCCGAGTTGTGTTCCTCCTGGTTTTGTTCCCCCGGTGTCCGCGTTTCGTCCGCCTGTCTTTCCCCGGTTTCCTCCTGGTCCCTTTGTGCCTCCTGGTCCCTCTGTTGCTCAGTTGTCCCCTGTTCTGTTGGCCCTGTGTCTCCTGGCTTTGCCTGTCGTGTGCCAGTTGTTGTCTGTTCTGCTCCCTGTTTGCCTGTTCTGCGTCTTGGTTTTGTTCCGTGGGTCTCGTTGACGTGTTTGGCTTCTGTTTTCCAGGTCCCGTGTACCTCGTCACTCGTTTATCTAACCGGCGGGCCGGCCAATACCAAACACAACGCAGAGGAAACACCCCGCTCACCCTGGTTATACCAATTCAGCAAACATTTTGCTACGGAGCTATATTTTTGTATACGTATTTTATATACATTATACCCAATAAAACATGTCGCTACCGAGCTAAATGTACATCAATAATCTCATAAAACGTGTAATTTATATTGGATAAAACATGTCACTGACAAGCTAAATATACGTTATCTAATGAAACACATCTATTGTGCTATCAAGCTAAATGTAAACGATTTCTCAATAATAATGGATGGAAACACACCTTTAAAACGTGGGTTTCCGCACCTGCATTGTGTGGTATGTATCGTATGCGCTGTTAACAGTGGCCACCACATATTTCAGTGGCACCGAAATTTCAGTGTCATTCGGTCTGGCTACTGCCGTTCACGTTGGCACTGGTTATATACTAGAATCGCGTTTCAGTACCCAACCCTAATCCTATTGCTGCTGTAAATGTAAATCACATTAAAAGGCTGAGAACTTTATTCATTTTAACCTTTCACCCAGCTCCGTATGTCCCACACACTGACGAGCGCGTGAAAGTACACCATTTAAAAATGCTGATAAACAACAATGGATCGCCACCCAGAATTCTCAACCCAAACCACTTAGTTCATTCACTCACTTCTACTGCCTGGTAAAAGTGTGGTCTGCATGTGCAGGACCAGATGCTCACATTTCAAACACCTGACTATTTCAAATTATAAATGTTAATTCTCTCTCCACATCTCACTCATCATATGACATGCAAAGATCCATCCATCCATTTTCTACACATGCTAATCCAATTCAGGCATCCTGAAGCTTGTCCAAGCAACCTTTTGGTACAGGGTAGGAACAACTGCTGTGTCACAGAGGGAACCCACACTCGCCGACAGATGCACATTTAGTGCCGTTTTACCTAACCTGCATGTCTTTGGACTGTGGGAGGAAACCTGAGCCCCAGGAAAAATTCATCACAAACACAGGAAGAACAAGAGCGCCAAGGCAAGGGATCAAACTTAGGACCTCTTTGCTGAGAGAGACCACTCTGAACAAAACTGAAGCAGCACCATGCTGAACCACACCATCTGTTTATTATTGCAACAAAATTTGTCAGACACATGCAAAAAGCCCAGGAACTCTCCCAATTCCCCCAAGATATGTCACGTGACGTGACGTGATATGACGTGGCCAACTGTCACTAAGCACACAGTCCTTCATTCCACAGCTCTTAACATGTTAGCCACATTGAACATTATTGTAAAACTGATTATTAGAGAACGTATGATATTCCACATTACTTCCAACATAACCACATCAGGCAATGCATGCAGAGAACTAAAGCTCCACAATATATATATATATATATAATCTTCAACAGTCAACAGCTCGTGTGGGCGTAGTGTCAAAAATTCTGCATGTTGCAAAATGTAGTTGAATTTTCGGTCCGGCCATTTTATTACAGAAACAACCATTTCTGTGTTCAAAGACTTCCATAAGACCTGTGCCTGTGAAGGATGCAGTGACACATGACGATTATAAGAAAATGTAATCTGCTTTCTGCATATATCTATTCAACACTTTCATTTACTGACTCCATTTAAATGTGTTTTGAAATTGGTGACACTAATGACTTCATGTATTTTCTTTATTTTCTACCATGTGATTTTCATTTGACCTGACTTCCAGCTCTATCTACCCTATATTGTTTATGACATATCACTCTAATACATTCATCATTCTTCAATAATATATTATAATCTCTAAAATTGTCACGCTTTCGGCGGGATGAACGACCCATAATGCAGGCTGCTGGGAGAGAGCCCTTCAAAGGGGCGTTTATTTGCCAGGATACAAAATAACATGGGGGAAAGCGCGAGAGTAACCACGGAAGGCATAAACAACACTCGACAAGGGGCACAGGACACAGACTCACTAAAATAGGGCAGGACATCAAGGGACAAACAAGAGGCAGCTGATCAAAGGAAACAAGCGGAGAATTCACACGAGGCATACACAATCAGGGTCAGGTGCGACTAATTAAGCCCCGCCAGAGGGCAAAACAGGGGAAAAACACGAAGGGCAGGGCTGAGCGTAACAAAAATATTCCTCAATACTCATCTCCCTCCTTAGAATCCTCATCTACCTCAGTGGTATCTTTATAATCATCTCTTCCTTACATCTCTTGGCTATTTGGAACCTCACTGTCTGTACTGTCTTGTTCTATATGATGGAGCAAATTTCCATGACAATTTATTTTACATTACAAAGCACACATGTTAATAGCAGGTGTAGCTGGGCAGGTGAAAGTGAAAAATATGTTGAATATTATGCCTCCAGATGAAGGACTGACAAATGATGACATAAAGCACTGGAACTGCACTAGCTGTCTCGCCTTTGTCAGGCGTGTCTGCACCAAGTACGCTCCATGAAATTTCTGCGAGACCAGTTTAAATAATACCAGTTCTGCAGGGCCCTCAGCTTGAATTTCTTTCTTTTTGGATTTGTCGTCAGAAACCAGTGCTGCATTTTTCCCTTTTCTTTTGGGTTTAATGTCACCTTTTGGTGGACCATAGAATTTTGACTTTGCAGCATCTTTTGGTGCCTCTACCAAGCTTATATTCTTCTTGAGCCCTAGAACCAGGAGGTTCTCTGGGAGATTGTGCTTCATCATATACTCAATGTACCTTCCTCTCAGAGAGGAATACATCTTCCAGATAAATTCTGCTGGTCTCAAATGCCTTTTTTTGCAGAATTGAATTCTTTACAATGGCAAACCATTGCTCAACATGACAATTAGTGTCCCTTGTTTTGCCAGACTTCTGGCTTGTGACTCCTTTATCTAAGGCATATTTCCTTGGGTCACCAAGCATTGCACCACTCCAGAGAGGGAATATTCCCATATAATGTTCTAAAAAGACATTTAATTTCCAGATCCAATTTCTGGACAATGACATGGATTTTCCTCAAAAAGCTCCTTTTCCTCTGTGAGGACTGTGGTTTTGATATCATATATGATCTTCTGGAATTTTGTGGAATAAGGGGGATCTGCCCACAATTCTTTGCTGACCTACTATCCTCCGGGTCCAGTGTTTCTTCTTTGATTAGAGCCTGGAGAAATTCATGGCTGGCCCTTATTATTGTACTCATTTGCAAGTAAAACCACACAAAAATACTAGAAAATGTCACAGGCAGCATCCATAATTACTGTGTTCTGTACCCTTGCAATAACAAAGGTAGATAAATCCCGGAGTCCGTGTTCATCAGTCTTCCTGCCAATACTGCACATTGCCACTTTGATAATGTGGGGAGGGCACAAATGCAAAACTGTGAATGCCTTTATCTCTGCCCATGACTTGCTGTTCTTGGCAATTGCATAGGTTCTTTCTAGGTTTGCACTGATGCTCCCTCTGTTGAAAGCTAAAGTACAGCCTTATTAAAGCCCAGCTATAATCAGTCTCCACCTGATGCACTCCAAGATTGGTGTACTTGGTTAATTTCAGCAGAAACTGCATTAACCAGAATGTCATTGGAGGTACTGAATGCTCATTTGAAAGCATCGCAGAGACTGGCAGTGGAGGAGCATCCTTACTTTTTCCAGGCAAGGTCAATGAGTAATACAGAACTCTTCTGCTTTGTTCAGGTACTTTGGACACAACACCTCCTGTAACATCTAGATAGAGAGAAACAGGTGTTTTCCTGCTTAAGTTTTGCACTCCGGGCGCGCTAAGAGCGGGCGAAGGGACGAGACCGGGGACACAGGACCTAGAAAACAAAAGCACAGACGATCAACGGGGCACAGGGAAAAGGACACACACAGAACAAGCACAACGGCAACAACCAGGACAACAACTGACAAACCACGGGCACGGCCAAAAAACATGGAGGCAGCAGAACAGGGGACACAGTGGACACAGGAGGAACAAAGGGAAAGGAAGCAGACACAGGGGGTACAAAACCAGGGAACACAAAACCAGGGGGCGTGAAAGCAGGGGGCGGGGGAGAATGGGGAGCCCGAGGAAGCCCCCATGAGTGAGAGGCGGCAGCCGCAGGGGCAGCAGGCGACCGGGAGGCAGGAGCAAGAGGGGGCCCCGCATGCAGCGAGGAGGGAGATTGAGGGACGGGCAAAGGAGGCGAGGAGGAAGTAGTAGGAAGGCCTACAGAAATCAAAGCTTTCAAAAAAAAAATACATTTTATGTGTGATGTTGTTCAGCATTACCCAATGGTACCGTAAAACACACGGTCCCAACCAGACACTTTGTCCTCCAGTAAATCAACCCAGCAAAAAAAGAGATAAACGTACATACAACACGCAGACATTTCGTCTTTGCATAAAACTTCCAAAAAAAAGATAAACAGACCAGTGGTAAAAAATAAAAGGATAAGCTCACACACACACACGCACTGGGGTGGAGTGGGGAGGGCCATGCCCCCAACTGGCCATAGAAAATATAGCAAGCTCCCTACACAGGCTAAAAGTACTAGGAGTCGCCGGTAATACAGAGATTTTAGATACAGACATGTGCAATCAGACCAGAGGTACAAAATGGGGCATGCTGCCTATCATTTCGGAGGAGGAGAAGGAGAAGGATGCCCAACAGGCTCCAGGGGCCCCGAAAAAGATATGCATGGTGTGCAGATAGGTACCTGCCATCTCGCCGCTGGAAGACCTGAGAGCTACATGGGAGTTGCCCAATGGGGATAAAGTGATCTGCGTCTTTGACTATGATACGGAGGAACTGCGCATCTTTCAAGTCACTAAAGATGAGGAGAACCCCCGAGACAGCCGATCCGCATCTGGTGATAATGTCGCAGACAGAATAGGAGAACATGAATACTGTCATCGTACTGGTGATGAAATGGGCCACCAAACCCGATTCGACCATCGACGGTGCCGTGTTCCACTATAAAGATACTCACATCGGGGAAGAACAAGAACAGTTCACTGTCATGAAGTGGGATGTGATCGGGGACGTGACTGAGAGGGAGCTGAATGTTGCTCAGCGCCCAAAATGCTATTGTTCTGGAATGCAAATGCCGTATACGATTTGGATGCAGATAATAGAAGAAAAGGGGAGTTCACTGGACCAGAGGGACAGCGGCCCAAATATTTGACTTTTGGATTCAACAGTTAAACTACTAAGAAGGGAGATGTGTGATTTAAATGCACACCATAAAAGTAACATCTTTAATTTATCTAAAACATTTATACTTACCAGGGGGGAGAAGGACCTATTAGAAAAAGGACTTACCTTTATCCCGACGCCGGGAGATCCTAATGATGAGGAGCTGGCCAGGGATTAAATTTTACATATGAGCATAAAAAAACTCCTTTTACAACATTTTCCAAGTGGGAACCCAAGTTACAGCAAATGAACCTGAAATACAAAAATTGATTAGAAGAAATAATATTAAAATGAGACAACTCAGAAATGCACCCCGACCCAAATCAAATATAACAGTAGAAGAGAGAAGGGCAATCAGGACACTTAAAAATAATAAGGACATAATTATTAAACCAGCGGACAAGGGTTCGGGTATAGTAATTATGCATCTACAGCAATACAAAATGGAAGCTATTAGACAGTTATAGGATACCAATTACTATATTTTATTGGATCATTCCCTGGAAGAGGATACAGCAAAGTTAATTAATCCAGTTCTAAATTCCTTATATGCTAAGCATTACATTACTTTAAAACAAAAGTATTTTCTAATGGGTCCAGAAATCCCCCTCCACAGAAGATTTTCTCTCTTTCCAAAAATCCATATGAATCCAGGTTGGTGGACAATTCCAGGGGAGGTCCCTAAAGGGAGAACAATAGTATCAGATTGTGGTAGCAATACTTATCATATAGCAGAATACATAGACCACTTTCTGAATCCGATTTCACAATGCCACAAAAGTTATTTGAAAGACACTTATGATTTCATAGAGAAATTAAAGGGAATCCAGGTACCAGAAGGGGCATTTGTATTCACAATTGATATCAATAGCCTGTACACCAATATCGCTACACCATTAGGGCTGAGGGCAGTACAACAAGATTTCCTTAAATTTCCAGACGTACACAGACTGGATAGGCAAATTTTGGAACTTTTGGAAATTAATTTAACTAGGAATGATTTTGAGTTTGATAAACAATTTTATCTACAAATTCAAGGGACTGCCTTGGGTAAGAAGTCTGCTCCAGCATACACAAACATATTGGGAAGAGACACTGTTTAAAAAATGTGAGCGTCTCCCAAGTACCTATTTTAGGTACTTGGACGACATATTTGCAGTATGGGAACATGGGGAAACAATGTTTGATTCATTTTTAGAAATAATGAATTCACACCATACTGACATTACAGTGAAACATAAAATAAGTTCCGACTCAATTGATTTCCTAGACACCACAGTTTTTCTCAGTGAGATTAGGGAAGGGAATAGGACTTTTAAAACCTAAGGGTTTTTTTTAAAGAGACTGACACACATAGTCTATTATCCATTTTTTTCGCCTATGTACAGACATGGAAGCTTTTAATATAGCTACTAAAATTGTATTTAAAGCCCTTAGACAGAGACACTATAGTAAAAGATTCCTTAGATACATAAAAGGCAGAAATGTTAAGGAATCTGAATGAGGGCCTGAAACAAGACACAGGGGACACAAAAATAATCCCATTAATTACCACTTATACTGAAAAAGCCATGGTTTTAAATCGGGAACTTAATAAGAATTTTTCAGAAACCCAATTAAAAGTTCCGCAACTGCAGGAATATAAAGTCATCTCAGCCTACAAGAAAAACAAAAATCTGAAGGATTTACTAGTATGTTCTGCATCTGGTTTTCAAGTTCACCCTAGGCCGATTCACTGATGGTGTCAGGGTCGGTGCCCGTCCTACCCTGTCTGATGTGCTCCTTGCCCTAGTGTGTTACCCTTGTGCCCTACACTACTGCATAGCTCAGTGGGCTAAGCATGTGGCTCAGATTCCCTGCAGCATGTGTTCAAAGCTGGCCTTAGGCCAGTCTTATCTGTTATTTTGTGTTTATTGTTTTGTATTTTATAAGTTTGTTTCCTGTTCTCCGATTTTGTTTAATATATGTTCTGTTTTATCCTAGTGTGTTCCTTTGGTTTCAGTTAGTGTATTACTTTTAGTGTCTGTAGTGTTCCTTAGTTTTGTGCAGGTTAATTGTCCTGGGGGGTATTCTCCGTACGTCGCTTAACCCTCTGGAGTCGGCGATCCCGCCGGCAGGATCAAACAGAAATCTCGCCAACCCGTTTAAATAACTCAGCGAGTCTTTGTCATAGAAACATTTTAAAAACACCCC
>JAODKN010016487.1:0-10500 GCA_026774425.1 Petrocephalus zakoni
TGTACAGCACTTTGGTCGGCCTTGCTGTTGTGGTTAAAGTGCTTTATAAATAAAATGGTATGGTATGGTATGGTATGAAATCAATCATCGAGCTATGGCTTAGGGTACTGTGGTGCTAGGTGTAACTATGAAAACTGCAGTTAGCATAGAAGTCCAATAACAGGGTATGGTTCGGATTCAAATTGGACTGGCTATTCCTCCCAATCACACCCTTCCATGTTTCACTTTCTTTACCCATGTAAACAATAAAGTCTCCTAGTAGAAAAATTGAGTCCCCAGAGGGATATCCCCATCCAAGGACTCCAAAAAGGCCAGATACTCTGAACTGGTGTCAGAGCCTATCCCCCAGCTCAAAGTCAAAGGTGACTCTCTCATTCGCTGGTCTGAGCTCCAATGTACAAGAGCTGAACTAGGGGGCTACAAGTAAACCCATATCTGCCCAACGACTCTTACCCAGGAGTTTGGTTCCATGCCCATGCTGTGTGTTGAGGTGAGCCCAACTAAATCAAAACAGTATCGCTCTACTTCCTGCACTAGTTCAGACTCCTCTCCCATCAGATAATCCATATCCATAAATGTCAGGAAAATCCATCTAGGACAGCTGGATTATTTGGGGTTAATCAAAGTCACTTTAATTGATGGCAGGTATGTACCCAGAAAGACTGAAAGCTGTAATTCAATCAAAAGGTGCTTCCACCAAG
The DNA here is from genome assembly GCA_026774425.1 of Petrocephalus zakoni. Lineage (NCBI taxonomy): Eukaryota > Metazoa > Chordata > Actinopteri > Osteoglossiformes > Mormyridae > Petrocephalus > Petrocephalus zakoni. The sequence continues at coordinate 702 of JAODKN010016487.1, forward strand.
TATTAGTTTAAGGGGGTGCACACTTGTGCAACCAGCTTATTGTACTTTTTTAATTTTTATATTTTTTATTTTTCCTAACAGATTTGTTTGTTTTTCATTTTTTCACAGGGGTGGGCAAGCCTTCCCGCAAAGGCCCGTTGTCTTTACAGGTTTTTGTAATAACCTTCAGGTAGGCTGTTCAAACCCAGGTCTGAGGACTCTTCAGCCAATCAGTCCTCTAATTAGTAACCTAATTATGGAGTTGCAGTGAGAACCCGGACACACAGCGAGCCTTTCTGAGTAGACCGCCCACCCCTGCTATAGCAGGATGAAATAGGTGGAGGATTGTAGGTAAAAACTTGAATTTAGGCTCTGGGTGGAATTGTGAACAGATGCAAGTAACCTGCGGGTGGGAGGAAGGAATGAGAGGTTCAGTACAATAGAGAGTAGTTTAACAAAATGGTGGAAAATTAGATGATCTACGCAAGCAGCTCCAGACTCCTGAATGGCAGGAAAGGAAAAAAAAACACAAAAACACTACTTGAAATACAATTAAACTTGAAATTAAGTGTTAAATTTGAGTTGAACTTTGGAATGAATGCAAATTGAACTAAAGAGATATTTATAAAATAGTCTGTCTGATTTTTTGACAGTCATCATTATCAATGAGTATGTTTCATTTATCTGATGATCTGAAGACAAAAAATTCTGTTGCATCCAATGGCGTATTTCTCGCCCCTCCACTTTTTTATAGGCTCATCTTCGGTTAGCATTGTGTCAGGTCCCTGACATCATCCCACCTGCAACAAGCCGATTGTCTCCCCTGGATGTGCACACATTTCAAAGCTCATGGGATGATGGAACATAGGAAGACTTTGGAATTCCCTTTTTGCACCATACAGGAGGCCCATGTTCAATTCCCAGCAAGTGCAGTGGTTTTCTTTTTGTTTATTCTTTTTTTTTGGTGCTATTTAACCCCAAAATTTTACTGCTTTGTCCTCATTAACTTTCTTTTATTTTCTCTGTAATAAAAACACACTTTTGCTAACTTAAAGTGAACCAGATTGCTTGTGTTTTTCTTTCTCTGTTCATTTTATGTTACGCCCATTTAGAACCCCCTAGGTTATCTTGAATTAGGGTTGTAAAAAACAGATGCACAGGAAAATTCAAAATAATTAAAAGAAAATGAGAATGACAGTGAGCCTTTCACAACAACGTTTGTGGCTATTTCTGGCTCTGTTGTTGCACAGCAGAATGTAGTCAGGCTTACGCATGCCTGAAACTATACCCTAGATGATTGTTAGCCTGATGAAACACGTTTCTGTTATCTGTCAGAATCCTCTACTTTCAGGTCATTGCTTCAAGTGAAAATGAACTAGAACAGGTAACTGTGAACATAATGAAATCGTTTCACAGCACTCTTGATCTTGCAGCTCCACTTAAGAAGAGAAAACATACAGATAAGAAACCTGCCTCCTGGTACTCTGATCAAACGCATGACCTTAAACATGCTTCATGCAAGTTAAAGCACAAATGGTGCTCAACCAGACTAGAAATTTCCAGATCCACCTGTCAAGAGAAACTCTTTAAATACAGACAAACACTAGTGACTGCTGGGTCTTTGTCTTTCTCCACACCATTAGAAGAGAACAAAAACAATCCTACTGTAAATTCCTGTTTGAATCTGTGTCTAGGTTAACAAAGAGTTCTTCAATGTCAAATTCCCAGAAGCTCTTAAGAGTGATGACTTTATTACATATTTTAATGGCAAAATAACTAAGATATCGTCTGTAGCTACATACACATCTGTTGCTACACACTGCTACACTAAACCATAGCACAGCATAGAAACAGCCTTAGTCAAAGTAATGAATACTTTGCTTAAGGCTTCCGATCGTGACTGTGTATCTTTGTTGGTCTTATTAGATCTAACTGCAGAATTCTATACTGTGGATCATAGTATTCTCTTGGACCTGCTAGAATCCATGGTTGGTATGAAGGGGACAGTTCTCTAATCGATACTAGATTGTCCATGTGAAAAATGAATCTTTCAAGCCCAGTGAAGTCAAATACGGTGTCCCACAAGGATCATTGCTGGGCCTGCTACTGTTCACTTTACATATGGTACCACTTGGTAACATTATTAGAAATCATAGTGTTGGTTTCCACTGTTATGCTCACGATACACAGTTATGTGTATCTGTTAAACCAGATGATGCATCCCATCTACTAGACATCCGGTGTTGGATGGCGAAACATTTTCCTCTGTTAAACACAGAAAAAAGGAAGTACTGCTATTTGGTTCTAAGGCTGCTTGGAATAAGTTTGAGAACCTCAACCTTGGTGGTCTTCCAACTCAGCTTAACGCAGTGATGAGAGATCTCAGTGTCCTGGTTGATTCAGATCTATGTTTCGATGCTTAAATAAGAACTATTACTAGAACTGCATTCTACCGTCTACAGTACATAGACAAGCTTCAGAAGATACATGCATTTATAATTTACAGACTGGACTACTGTAATGGCCTCCTTTCTTGTTGTCCATCTGGATTCTTAAGTGAACTCCAGCTGGTACAAAGTGCAGCAGCCAGCGTTCTTACATAATTACCTGGCTGCCCCTTGCATTAAGACTCAAATCGCAAAATTTGGACCATGTAAATTAAGACATCCTGTTCATTTGACCTCCTCTGCTGGCCCCTGTAGGATGGGCTCCCCCTTTGAGTCCGGTTCCTCCAAAGATTTCTTCCTTCTAGTTTTTCACTGCCACTGTCGCCTCTGCCTTGCAGATCTCTGCCTTGGGGGTTTGGGCAGAGATAATATAAAGTGCTGTTGAGACAATGTAACATGAAAATGAGCTATATAAATTAGACTGAATTGAACTGAAAAGAATCCAAATAGGTGCTGGGTCTTATTAATTGGGTGGGGCTTAACGATCAGGGTGTGTTCTGAGGACAAAGACAAAAACAAGCCAAACTGACATCACTTGACCTTCATCAAACTCCCCTGTCTCTCAGAGCACCCCAGCACCCCTGTCATCATGATTCCGTGTCCCATTCTGATACCTGGCTTGGGCACAGCATCTGCATTCCTTCCTCCCTGAAGCTCTGCATCCTGCCTCATGTGGTTGAGCTCTAGTTCAATCCAGCTGGACCAGAAGTAGGAAGCCCATCTGAACTTCAACACAGATGCTAATTGCTACCTAGCATCTGAGAAGCACCTTGTAACTTGGGTGACTCAGTGGCTGCCTCTTCATGCCCTCAGCCATGGCATCCACTTAGTATCGGTCTCATTTCCTGATTTTAGATATGCTGCTGGATTAGTAATCAGTCCATTTTAACCCATTAGTGAACAAGGCAGCAGTTAAAAAGTGATGTCACCTTGAGCAAAGTGGGCCAGACTACAGATATCAGATGCATAGTAAATGTGCGTCTGTTCCACATCCTGCATGGAAGAGGGGCTTGATACATTCTGGGGCTGGCATGATGTGCATTTGTCAGAGCAGAGGCAGCTGCAACGGACTGGGTGTGCTGGGAGGGCTGGGGCGGTGGTGTGGGGGGGTGTGAATGCTGAGTAAGGGGAACAGAGAGCAGCACTGCATAAAGAGGCATCTTTTATTATCCACACTGCTTTAGTTCAGCACACGATGTACGATGCACAAACAAGGCAGCCAGCGCATCACACAGGTGAGGCAGAAGTCAAGAGGCATCGAGAAAAGCCCACTACTGTTTTTTTTTTTATAATTTCTTAAGGATAAGAGTGCATGCGTCTCCATGTGTGTTATGCAACTCTGTCAGACTCAGAGGAAGCACAGAGAAGGGAGCTGGGGATTAGACAAGCAACCCCAATAAATAAGCAGCCATTGAAAAATCCTCATAACCTCCTCTACCGATTAGCATGACCTGCCAGCTCCTAAGCTCTGATTGATTGATCTATTTACTTACAAAGCAGCAGCGAGGGGTGTGTTGAAGTGACTGCAGCCCCTCCTCCCACCATACAGAGGCAGTACATTGGCTGTCTGACAGCACTCAGTGGGCCTGGGAGCCCCATTGTTGTCCATTTGACCTCCTCTGCCGGCCCCTGGAGGAGGGGCTCCCCCTTTGGGTCTGGTTCCTCCCAAGGTTTCTTCCTTCTAGGGAGCTTTTCCTTGCCGCTGTCGCCTCTGGCTGCTCACTGGGGGCTTTGGGCAGTAACAATGTAAAATGCTTTGAGACAATACCATACAAATAAAATTGTATTGTATTATTGTATTGGATAAAGACTGAAATTAAGCAATGGCAAAAAATTCCTTCTAATGGGTAACACATGCCACATGTCGGCCTGCGTGACAAAGCAGAAATCTCGCAGCTCACCCGAAACCTGCTGGGTACTTGCATCCATCTGCTTCCACTGCCATTTGGACAGTTACTGTTTCCAGAATGCTATCAAAAGCATCACTTATCTGGCTGATCACACCCCCCGGGCTCCCTGTAAAGTGCAAGCTTCTTCCCTGTTCATTAAGATATAATAAAAAAAAATACAAAAAATACTGAAAGGCATCAATAAACCCAGCAATTGCCTCTTCTAACTATTATGATCACTGAGATGCCACTACTGCCTGAAGACCAAAATGGAGGAAAGACTTCAACCCTAAACCGTTCATATTCATAGCGAATAAGGCACTTTATTCACATTATACAGTTTAATCACCCAAACCTGTAATTGCATGTCATTTTACAATGTTTATATACTGGTCTCTATTTTGTAGTTGCTCCCCGGGAGCTCATGTAGCTGCCCCTTGCTGTGTCACAATGTCACATGGGTTATAAGCAGAGGACACATTTCATTGTGGTGTGTCAACAATGACAATTAATCACCTTGAATTTTTATTCTTGTTTTATAGGGGGTAAGTACATGGCATTGCAGTAGGTAGAAGTCATTACGGTACACCCACTGAGTGGAAATGTCCACTCCCCCACTATAAAATGAGACAACTATTTTGTAGAGCCGTTGAAATGCTCAACTGTAAAGTCCATTCTCAACATAATGCACTACAAAATTTCCATGAAGCACACCAAAACGTAGCGTACAGTTGCTGTACCCTATGTCAGTCGACTTAGATACACATGCATTGCAGCCGGTCACGTGAGTGTTGGAACCATAATTGAGAAACTTTGCTCAGTATGAACTGCCACCATTAACCATTAATAGTAAGCCCACTTATGAAATACTTGCACGTGAGCTATAACAGCTTAACAGCTGCGGGTGGGGACCATATCTAATTGGTGAATTCTGTCATGCCCCTTCACCTTAGCTACTATGTGGTGAGCACACTGGTGCAGAATGGTTGCCATCCATACTGACACAGAATGGCTACCATCCAGGAGGGTGCTACACCGTGGTGGTGTCTGAAGTGGCTCCCCACTGGTTCAGTGAATGTGCTATATAAATGTAATATTCATTCATTCACGTTGTGAAGTAATATGATAATTATGACATGCACTTATCCAAAAATAGCAGCGTTGGTTTTCATGTTCTAGCATTTGTTTATGCGACAGAGATAATAATTACGAATATCCTGTGCATAATAATGTGGCAATAGCATCTGCTTAGTATCCGATTTGTGTCAACTCCTGTCTGCCTTTATTCCCAATGAGTGATTCGCAACCTTTTTTCTGCTACAGCACACTTATCAGTAAAGTAATTATCCCTGGGCACTCTGTTTATTAATACATACTACTAACGGGCTCTTAACAATAACACGTATCACACTGCTCGTAACCTGTTGGTTCAGGATTAACTAAGTTTTCTTAAATTGTCCTTTTAAAAAAATTGTCCATCATCTTGTCTTTTAACTACAGGACAGCTGGCAAATTGTCAAAAATGTGTACATAAGTGGGGGGTCAATTGTAGGGCATTCTTACTCAAATGCTCTTAAAGCCTACTGGACAATCAAAAGCAAAAATGCTGCTTCGTCTACTTAAAGTACATTCATAATACATATTTTAACTTTTAATACAGGAGTTTATTTTACTTAGTCTCTCTATATATGCATACATACATACACACACACACGGAGAGAGTGCCTGAGTGGCAGCATGAGCGTTTAGCTTGGAAGCGATGAAAACACATATAAGGGTGTTTTCACTCCAGCACTTTTTAGTCTGTTTAAAACAGACTCGGTTTCCATTTCCTCCTTGGTGTAATTTATTTGGGCAGGTGTGAACACAGTAATCGCACTCGGGTGCGGACCAAAACAACTGTACTGAGACCCTTCAGGGGAGATTGTCTCGATCCAGTCGCAAATGAACTCTGGAGTGGTTTCTGCTTGCAACACATTCTGGGAGGTATTCCATGTCCCATACCCTTAAAATAACCCCAGACATCCAAAATGGCATCCAAGACGTCCAATTGCCCCATTTACCTGTTTCCAAAGAGGGTGAAAAAAGTATAAATGTTTACAGAGGAGCAGACACCCTCGGTGAGCCCCCTTGAATTTAAGGCGATGGCTAGGTATGGCCCTTGTGTAAGAATAATTAGGAAATATAATGCAACATCATCCTCAAAATAGGAGATCACATCAGGAAAAAATACAGCTGGAATACCTGGAATTGGGGGGGTATCAAACCATAACTCTGGCAGCTCTGTAGAACTCACCAAAAAACTGCCCTCTGTGGCATTGTCTAGTTTGGCCTTTTTCCAATCAGATGGGCAACGGCTGTCCATGGACACGTGTCCCAGACTTCTTAATCACAGGCAAAGCCACAGAATATAACTAACCACAAAGCCAAAAATTCCAAAACAGATTTGATCATTTAAGGTTAAGGAGCAGGACTCAAGTATGGGCAGTGGGTCCAATTTGAAATTTGCACTGCTGGTACCCTGGGAGACTCACAGGGTTGTAATGTCAATCTAAAAGGGCAGTTCACCTAAGAATCAAAAAACATGTGTTTTAGACATGCTATAGGGCTAGTTTCCACTTAGATGCCAGTCTTCCCATGAATATAATGGGACTGAAAGGTAATCCACAGACCATTGATGAATCCCCTGCTGTCTGTTAGCACTAAGGCATGCTGCAGTGTGAAGTCAGAGTTTTCTGTCCCACCTGCTAGAGTAATGACGCTGTCACCAGCTTTCCAGATGACTCGGAGGTCACAAGTCAGGCCTGGGGGAGGATGAAGAAGCATGTGGCCCTCTTCTGAGCATTTAATGCTGCAGGATCCGTACTGGCGATGGGAGCAGTGCTCTGGTATCCATGCTATGTGAGGCTCTGAGCCATGGTGAGCCATCACCCTGCCATAATGAAGTGTCTTTAGCACGCAGCGCAGGGCGGTGACGGCTCATCTCACTAGTCAGCTGACTCCCCCTGGCATCACAGGGAAAATAGTCTTGCATGGATAATGAAATTGTTCCAGAAAACTTATTCCAGCTTTTGATTTCATCCCTAGTCGCATAGAATCACGAAACCGAAGACAAAATATTAAAATGGAGCTTTTGCTGAGTCTCCAGAAGACAAAGCAGGACACAACAGAAGAGATGATATGTCACTGGCCAGTTTTTAGGTGAAATGGTCGATGCTTAATATGGTAACATGCAAACCCCAAGGAGACCTCAACTCAATACCCTCACCTTGTCCGCTGCACTGGGGTAAGTGGGCTCTTGTGTTGGAGCAGTTCATGTGTGTAAATAGGAGTGTTACTGGGGGATAGGGCTGGCACAACTGACTCAACAAATACATCCCGCCCGTGCTCACAATGAGTCACAGGGTGCTTTTTCGTCAAACAGCAGAATCTTGCTGAACAGGACTCCTCGGGTGGGCCTGAGGCGGTGGGGGAAGTGTGTGAAAATAAATGGGGCAGCTCACAGGAAGCAGGAAACAAGATAAGGGGCTGTGAAGGTGACGAGGTAGAGCTTACTTCGGCTGTCCGGGGAATGTTAAAATCCTGCAGCGCTCGAGAAACAGTGAAAGGGACGTGCTATAACAACAGCCTGATGGCCCCGCAGCTGGAGGGGGCATGTGAGACAGAGACTAGTCCGGCAGGGAGAGGGGGGCGGTGATTAGGGAGGACACACCTAGTGTATGTCTAGTCTCTGTTAAGCTGACCTTCCGCTTCAGTCAGGACACAGGTGTCAGGATTAGGGGCGGCTAATCCAGCAGTCTGTTAAAAGGTCGTAGTCATGCAATTTCATCACTCCACCCTTCCTGTAAACCTTTTCTTTAACACCCTCCCCCTTCCTAGTGATCCTCTCTTCCTGAAAATAAAACTGGGAGACTGTATATCCATAGCATACAAGGCAACACAGTGCAAACGCGCTGCACGGCTCAGATGCTGGACATTGCCCTGGCCGGGAAAAGCCACATGCCACTAGTTCTGGGGGGAGGCAATCTTCCACCATTCATCACATCATACCACATTCTTTTGGGGGGCATACTATAGGCAGACAGCTGCTTTTTCACAAGCTTACATAAAAAGTGGGATGGACGCTCCTTTGTATGAGTTTGGTCCACTGTACCTTACCCTGTAGCCATAAACACTTCAATTTTTGCCTTTTTTTTCCCAAACTGCACAGGTAACCTCTGAGAATGAATATGAATTCATGATTAAAACAAAAGGCAGAAGCAGCAGCTGCAAGACCCCAAAGGAAAGAAGAAAAATGAAAGAACTGTCCTTGAAAAATTCACACAAATTAACACCACATAGCACATGGAGTAAGGGAACTGAAATTCAGCACAGATATTATTTTACAGCAGACAGTCCAGGCCTAGAGGATCCAAGAAGCTTTCTCCATGGAATGCAGCAGGGCATCTGACAGCCCCATGGACTAATGGTACGACAGTACGGCTCCTGATGAATAGGTGTGCGAATCCTGCCACTGCATACTTAACGTTCACACGGCAGTCCGTGTCCGGAAGGTCATAGGTTCTGTGGCTGATAGAATAATAACATCACTCTTGGTCCCTTTGAGCCCTGGTGCATTTTTTGGGGCATAATAAAAATGTCTGACCCCAGGCTTTGCTCTAATCAGTATGTATCTCTAATAGAAGATCAAAATGGACAATATATAAAGCCAATAATTCCTGAACCCATGATTGTAGAGAAGCATAGCAATAGGTGGCAGCTCTTTGCATGAAGCACATGCAATATTGCTGGCAAGGTCTCTTGGCAGGCATTCAGCAAAAAACAGACATGCTTCTCCATATGCTGAGCTAGTTTGGTGCTACTGCACATTTATACAGCAACACAAGCAACCCAACCCAAGATTCTGCCATTTCAACAGGCAGGAGCTTCTCAGCAGCAGCTCAACAAGCCTGAAGCCACTCTCCAGGATGCAAGGACATTATATGCAGCTCACAGCTGTCCTCTGGTGGAGTGTCTGGGCACTACACTAAAACCAAAGGTAATCTCTCCAACAGTATGATTTAGTATTGGACCTTTAGCCTATCATACTGTTTTTTTTAGGTGACATACTAATCTGACCCACCATGGGTTTCAAGCTTAACACATGGTTCAAAATCATCAGGGAGGAAAAATTCTAGATTTGATGCTTACTTTACAAAATCCACAAAGTCAACAAAATCCAATCTTTATTCAATTAGGCTCCTAGTAGCAAAATAGCATTAAGTATTGCTGCAGCCGTTGCTGTTATTGTGTGCTGTGTGGTCACACATGGGTTTTCTTCAATGACAGACAAGGAACAGAAAACCAGAGATCAAAGATCTTACTAATATAGTTATATATTTATTTGTACATAGATATTTCTTACAGTTATAAGTAAAAAAGAAAAAAAGAGGATGTACAATAATTATAACAGCTACATAAATTGTCACAGATTATGTCCCTTTG
>JAODKN010016488.1:0-10487 GCA_026774425.1 Petrocephalus zakoni
TGGCCAACCCCCACCCCCCCCCCCCCGGCTTGCCCCCGACAGGCTTCCCTGTCACTTAACTCAGGGCTGCAGACAGAGGCTTCAGGCAGATGGACACCGACCCGAATCAATCACAGGTGATCGATAGGTAATGTCTGACCGTAGTGGGAGGCGTTGGGCGCATCGCGTAGGAGAGCAGCATCCTCTTTCTCAAGAGCAGGAATGGATTGGGGAGTCGAGTTTCGACCCGTCGATAGCCGGCTCTCAATAGAGGGCAGCGATGTTGGTGGGGGAGTTTCATTCAGGGTCACAGAAAGGAAAATCCCAAGACGTTGTGATTCTTTCGTCACACTCCCGGGTCAGACAAAGACAAAGAGCATATAAGTTCCCGTCTAGCTCTGCCTTTTAGCTGTGCGGTGTCTTATTACAGTTTTAATTTGTTCATTAATAATAACTACAATGCAGACTGTTTCTCTTTGTGGGCCGGGAATTATTTTAAATGCCGCCTTTCCCTCCTTTATCTACCTTTCCAAGTGAAAAAGCTGCTTAATGTTTCGGCGAAGAACAATCCAATCTTGCATTATCACCTCTTCAAAGAACCACTCCCCTCGCCTCGAAATGTGGCGGCCGAAACCCCTGCAGATAGCACAGAGACTTTCCTCAGGTTCAGCTGAATCAGACATTTCTGTTAAAACTGTTTAAAAACACACACAATGAATCAAAGTCCCCCCATCCTCTATTACGTGCGTTTTCGCTCAGTCCTAAACTTGCTTTGTGCTCTCTAATATAAGCCGAGTCAGCTTTAACACAGCACAGGTGTGCCGCTATGGTTACCACAGCACCCAAAAGTACGTGTCTATCTTTAACTATTGATATCTAAATATCTACTCACACATAACAATAATATTTTCAAAAACAGCACCAACAGAAAACTATAGTTGAGCAATTGCTGATTTAACTTTTCCTTTTTGCAGTTAAATCCAAGGAGACTCATTTACTAATTTAGTAACCAGGCTGTACCTGACCCAAACGGTGAAGAGATACTAGTCAGCTATCATATGGTACTTTTTTAAATAGGAGGTTGGAAATTTTCAAGATCCAAGTTATTGGGAATGCATCAATACATTGTGATGTTTGATTTTACTAATAATGAATAACGTACGGAATTCGGCTTATATCCTTCAGATAATCCAGGCATGTTGACACCAGTATCTCTGCATTTTCACCAATCAGACGATGGTCACACTTCCCTGCCCTGCCGGTAAGCAGGTCCGTGTCAGCACGGTGGAAAGCCGGCCCAGGACCGGCTCGGCTCCTGTTGGCAGTGGAAAAGCGTCATACGGCACTTAAGTTAAACTGTCCCCTTTTACACTGCTGCTGCTGAAATCTTCAGCGCAGATGAGGAAACACTGTAGGATGTAGATAGAGCTGGACGTGGCAGGGATGTCTGTTGGGTATTGTCTGTTGAAAGGAGGCAATTCCTTTTTATCACTAATCCAAAGAGGAAATGGAGAGGAAACAGACGCAAGGCCACCACAAACAGGGCTGCCATCCCCGTTCCCTGTGCTGACATGCAAACATTGCATCACTTCCTGTTAAGTTACCACATGGAATACAGCTTACATCTTAAACTGCCAAAACCAGACTTCACATAGCTGTTTGAGGTTTAACTTTACAGTGGGAAGAGGGGAGATAAAACTTGTGTACTCTTGGCATTGCTCAGGTAGAGGCTATTTAATAAATGCATGAAGCACCACATCCACCTTTGGTTTTCTCCTCATATTTTCTCCTTTGCCTCTCATACAGGAAGGAAGAACGCAACTGTGATTATTTTCTATTCTTGGCCAAACGTCACGTGTACTCAATAATGCCGCTTTTAGGGTTATGCATGTTTAGTATGTTATAAATATAAATAGTAACAAGTGGCATTTGTACATTCATTTGTATATTACTGAGGATCCAGTCTTTGTTTCTAGTTTAACTGTCAGTGTTTTGATAAAAATTCTTCACAATAAGTAGCGAGTTTACCTCTAGTGCAAGATTATTACCTTTTGTTTTCATGAGCCGATGTTTGTAGCTTTTCCAGCGATGGGTAAGGCGGGAGAGTGACAACACTGCACCTTAACTGCTGTTTTTTTATTCACTCGCTTTTGATTACAAACTAATTGAAGACGACATGCAGTTGATATTACATCTATTTCGTTTTCGAATTTAACTTTTAAGATTAAATAAAATTTATTTTAAGAAAGAGATAAAAAAAAATCATAGAATTTTAGAAACTTAATAAAGAGTTGTAGAGAGCCAAAAACCCCCTACCATGCAATCAAAAAGACCTTCACAATGATGCAACAGGAAGCTCTTGAGTTGACCTCACTGAGGTTTGATGTTCAAGAGAGTAATGCAGGCAGGTCAAGGTTCACCTATCCTGTGAGAAAGGCCAATGCGTGTAGATCAATACGTAATATCTTACAAATTGAATTCGACCTGGATTGACCAGAGGCCGTCTGCACTTGGCCGGAAAATGTGAATGGCCGCACTGTAAATCCCGGTGATGAATATGGGGCATAGCTGCCGGGATCTTGCTCATCGGGAATTCTGAATGTGGGAATCTGTTACATCCTGCCAGAGGTCCCCATCTACCCTGCTACTCTGCGACAAACCCCAGTATGTTTCTCCATGCGCTCTTCACATCTGCAGATTTCAGTTAGATTTTTTACGTGCTCAGTGATGCTCCTCAAACTAGATGCAGAACAAAGAAAGTTCATTTCTGAACACTGTCCACCCGCTTGTAGAGAAATGGTTCCAGAAAATATGTTCTGAAGGATAAAGTGCATTGGATTATTCACCCGAAAGGAGGAAAACTGCTTTAATTTAACCGGTTCTGCTTTAATTATACTGAAAATGCTGCAACTCCACACATGATTTTTTTAAAAAAAGGTCTTTCAGCTGTTCAGCTGCACATTTTTCAGTTTTAAGCTGTAAACATCGATTGAATCTTAATAGTTTCGGCTACGCTCTTGTTAAAATTTGCATCTCTGGATCTGGCTGACATCGGATGACTATCTCACAGGGCGAAAATAGCAGGGTGGCAGGCAGTGCCAGCCCGAGCCTTTATGGGGCCCTGATTTGGGGGCCTCCCCACCACCTAAATCAAGCGCTCTTGGGGGCCTCCTAGTGGCGTGGGGCCCCAAGCGGCCGCTTAGTTTGCTTATGCCTCCGGCCGGCTCCGGTAGCAGGGCATCATGCGTGTTGCAGGTATACTGATATGTGTGCATAAGTGAGTATGTCAGAAGTGATATGGGTGTATTTAGGGGGGGGTCCACCTAATTGACAGCTAAGATCAATATTACAAAGATCCCACCAATAGACGCCTGTCCCCCAGGGTCCCGAAGCGACGTGCCTGGCACCTCATCAGTCACAGAGAACCTCCCTGTCCGGGGGACCACCCCCCAGGGCCCCACCTGCTCCGTCATACAGTCGCCATTGATTAGGGCCCGTATCCAACGGTGACCATATTGTTCTTCAGGCAGCACACCAAGCAGCCGCACTGATCCCTTCACAGAAGAAGGGCTCTGAAAGATATCACGCTGAGATAAATTCATCTCATTGTTTCATTGTCGGGGTGGGGTGGGGGGGGGTGAAGTGTAGCTGGAGCGTTAGTTGAGTTTCTTAAGGTTTGAGGAATTTGTGGCAGAGCGAAGCAGATAGAAGTTAGGAGAGACATCAGTAGGCTACGTTTTTTTAAAAGCCAGCAGTCATGGAAACTATGAAAAGATTTCCAGAAGCCCAGGTTAGACAGCCAGGGTCCCTGCCTCCTTCTAATTAAACACATTCTGGATCAATCCAAATGTGGGAAAGCAGAGGACCACCTCAGATGGCTTGTGTTCTTGTGGGAAGGCCTAAACTGAACTGGGAGCCTAATGTGAAGGACTGGGGGTAACAGATGAGGTGAGTGATGCAGCAAGGCCCTTTAAGTACGCCGGAGTTGCCCGCCAGCACTTCCGCGAGGCGCCTTTAATACACTGGGCACAATGGTGAAGACTCCATGGTTTCCATGGATGTCATCCATCTGCTCATATGGAGGGGGCGGGGCCTTTCTTCCCCACCAATGAAAGGGTGTGAGTTCTGATGAGAACGGGGGCCTTGCTCTGGCAGCACCTGGCCCCATCTTTCATCTGCGTGCGTAAAGGGAGATAGGCAGGGAGGGGGTGTAGGGGTGTGGGGGGGTGAGGAAGGAGCCAGGACAGATGATCATAGAGACAGATCAGCAGACATAGCTGCAGGTGGTATGGCAGGGGGGGCGTGGGGGGAAAGAGGCAGTGTAACCCAAGCTGGAACGGAGTTCCCCTCACCACAGAATTAGATAGCGCTCTGAGAGTGGGCTCACTGTGTGTGGCTCAAGCTTACACCCCCATCCCTTAAACTCACACTTCTTAGCCACCTCCCCACCCCCCCTTCCATTAACCACAACTCTGAATCTCAAAGTAACAAACTAAAGAAGGATTTAGCCTGTGAGGATCAAATAATGACTCAACGGTATACTCCAGGCACTAGTCCCACTCCTGTCGGCCTTTGGATTAAACCGAGAGTCAGCCTGACGGAGGTTACCCGGCCCTAATTAACAACAGCTAAACAATAATCACCCAGGCGTTGGTGCGCAAGCCCCTCGAGTGTGAGGTTTTAATTAGAGGCAGGGCTGGGAGGGTGGGATTGGTGCGGGGATGTTGAGGAGACGTCTCAGGCTGGAGGTGTCCAAGCCACACCCGGCTCTCACACTTTCTTCTGAAAATATGAGGTAAGGTGATACTTCCTGGTGGATTTCAACAGTTCCCTGCTTCAAACTGCACAAAGAAGTGGCTTGACACACATTTTAAAAAATGATGTGCAATTAAAATAGATAATATCAAGTGATCCCGCATCTCAAGCGATGGAAAATCTTTGTTCGGCATATTTTACATCCTAATGTTTCAGGCCTTACAGAAATTCTCACTGAAACTGAGTAAACATGAAACAAGTCAAGTCCTAACTGGAAAGACAGTCGGGGGGTTGGGATTAGGTCATTAATTCACTACAAAGGCCTGAATATAATATCGTTTCACGGTATTTTGTGGTGTCTCCGAGTCAGCAAGGGTCTGAGGCTGAATATTAATGCATATTAACATGCTTTCATAGCGTTCAGATTCACACAGATTTCATGGAAGAATTCAATGCGGTGGCCTTTTAAATGACCAACCATGCTGCACGACATGTGATGAGATCTTCAGGCGTGATGCCTTACAGTAAAGACATATCAGGCTTTCTTGGATATTCATAACTTAGCGGGTACAAAAACAACACGCGTGGACTGCGAGTAACAGGAACATTTGATGGACGGCCCCTTACTTTTAGCTACGGCTGTTCTTCAAGAACATGTGCCCCGCTGACTGAAACACCCTCGCCGTCGCAAAGCTCCCCCAACTCAGCTTGTCCCACGAAGAGGAACGCTTCTCGTGCCTCATGCTCTGTGAGCGTCAGCCTCCACCCACTGTTAGCCTTTCAGAAGAACATCGCTCCCTCTGTTTTCCCAGGCTGACATCACTTTTGAGACTGTCCCTTGTGACACCATACTTACACTTTTCGATTTTCCGCCTTTGTAAGGGAGTTGCCTGCCAAATCCGTATCAGCAAATAAAGTTCCTATAACTTCCTCTTGGGCTTGTTCTAGTTTGTACATTTCAGCTCATGTGGCAGTTTATATCTATAATAACACAGGATGACAGGGTGATTTTCGACACTTTACTTGAAGCTCTCATCTATAATGCACTATAGATACCATCATAATGCATTATAAATGGCCAGTGTCAAAATTAAGTATGCTTTGTAATGCATTGTGATGGTATGTATGGTGCATTGTAGACGAGTGCTTCATAGATCATTCATAATGCTTAATAAACATGGCTATATTTGTTACGCCTTTTCTAAATACTTTTACCCATATTTAGTTGGCATTATGAATGCAATATTATGTATTATGAATGTGTTCATAGATTCTTATAGACAGGGCATTCATATGAAGTGCTACCTATTTTTTCACCTGCCACACATATGTGAAGGACTCATGGCATGAGGATATGATACACACATCATGAAGCTTCATTAGAGCCATTTCTGCTCAGTACTTCAGCCTGTATTAAACGAGAACATTCCAGTTTCCCACTGCTGAAACCAGCCAAAAGACAGAAGGCCTTGCTGTCGTAAACACTGAGCTGTGTTTTCTGTTTATCTCTGAGAATGTGAAAGCCATTTCCCCTTTTGTTTATTTCTCCAACAGCCGCCCTCCCTCTGCTTGAAATGACGTCAAGAAAGCGAGACTGGCAAGCCTCGCTCGGAGCCGATGGTTTCAGTTGGTTACCAAGGGAACGATTCCCGCTTCCTGCCGCTGTCGGGCTTCCTGTGTTCATTCAGTTTTTTCTTTCTTTGACTGTATGCCTTTGTGCGTTTCAGGACAGTCACTGAGATGTTTACATTACCATATAAGGGGCTTGATGAGCGATGCATGTAGAGTTTTCCCTTTAAAAGGACTATCTTTTTTTTTCGCTATTTGTGCGAAGTTGCGCTGGATTTCTGGCACTGCTCAGATTCTTCCATTAAAAATGGGCCCTCGGCGTCTGAGCTAGAAGCCCGCCTAAAGGCCATTAGCTGGCAACAAAAAAAGACCTCCCACGTGAAATGTGCATTGTTATAACACTGAGAAAGATAGTCAAAGCACAGACCATCACCTGGAAGAACACGGCTTTCCTCAACCACAGCACACACAGAGACATGCACACACTCGCAGGCTGCAGGTGGGGGTCGCAGTGGGAGGATATACCTCCGCCGGGGGGGACCTTTTTGGGGTGGGGGGGTGGGGGCACGTCCTGAACGGATTCCCCTCCCGCCGGCTGCAGTGCTGTGCAAAGAGTCGCTCGGCTGCACGAGCCCCCGGCACGGCGGCTTCAAGCCGGGGAGCTCAGACGTGCGTGGGCGACCAGTTTAGACTCTTTCCACTGAGAGAAACCGAACGTGACACTCATGCATTCTAGCATCTGCTAAAATGCAAATACTCTGCAGAGGCGGAGGAGGAAGAAGCAGAGGAGGGGGTCAGCGGCAGGACCGAGGGGGGGCGCCGAGGCGAGAGAAGGCGGGCGTCCCGGCTGCCTGTTTTTAAAAAGCAGTGCTGGGGCAGCTCCTCTGCAGATCAAACTGCATCTCCTCCTGGCAGGATGACGGCTTCCTGCCCGTCCCGCTCTCCGTAGGGAAGAGGAGGAGGCTCCTTCATCCTAAGTACCGCGTCAAGCCCGCAGGATGGGTCCATGTCAGGATATCGGCGAGCTTATCCGCATGTCTCATTGCGACGCCGTCAAACCGGCCCGTCTGGTAGGGCCGCTACCAGGCCGCAATCTCACGCCTCTCCGAGACGGGTCCCTTTCCGAGCAGAGCTCAGTAAATCATGTCGGTCAGGTTGAGAAGAGTTTCCGGTTTAGAGGGGGGTTATCGTACGATTGGGCCGATGAGTCCTAATTAGGCAACGCGGTGGTTTAGCTGAAGCAGCACCCGGTGGGGGGGGTTAGGGTTAGTGCCCCGTGTCACAGCCGGTAAACGAGATGAGCAATCATCCATCAGGCAGCGGCCGATTATTAATCTCTGGAGAGTCCTGCCAACAAAGTGAGGCCTTGTGGGTGAGAGATCAGAGTGAGCAAATGAGCGAGCGAGTAATTCGAGGCCCGGGGCCCGTCGGGGCGGGCGCAGGACAGGGGCGTCTCGGCACCTCAGCCGGCAAAGGTCACGCCAGTGAGACTGAAAACCAGCGTGAGGAGGCACCAACTTTTTTACAAGAAAAACAAGAAGTAGACATACACACACAAAAATGACGGCGAACGGCCAAAATTTAGAGAGAATGCAGGGAACATCAGAGTCAGGAGTGCATGTTAATGGTCGCAGGCAAACCAAAACAAGGGAAAATAATGAGTCTTAATAAAACGGCTTTAAAGGCTGTGGCTTACTGACTGAGCATGAGCAGTAATAGTGGTTGTGCACCCCACTGTTTACCGCATGGTGGGGAAGGTAAGGTGTCTGCTCACAGGCTTACACAGAGCGTAAGTCACCCTCTGAGGGGTCCCCCACCTTGGTATGGATGTCAGTCACACCTAATCTACCGTTTCTTCTCCACGGCAGGCAGTACAGTGATGGAACCAGTGGGACGGACATGGTATCGCAGTGCATTCGCCATTTCTTGTGTCCAGTGAAGGGATTCCCTGCGACATCTAGCTTTTTTGTGGTGGTCAGTCTAAATGCACCTTCACCAACAGATGCGGGGGACAGCTGCCTCACCAGCGGACACCCCCGACAGCCCCACAACGTTAAAAAAAAAAAATAAAAAAAGAAGAGCCAAGTGTCCCCAAAAAAGGCGCAAACATTTGCCGGCCAGCTGTATAAATATGCGTGTTATCGGCGAGGGGGACGGCCACTCCCTCCCGGCCCAGGGAACAAGCAGCGCACTTCCAGCCAGGCCGAACCGCTCACCAAAATAGGGCCCGTTACCATAGAAACACACGGACAGGACACAGGATCCACTGGGAGCGTAGCAGTGACACAAAGCCGCCGGGCCGGCACTGGAACATGTGCCGCAGTTACGCGTGTAGAATGCCGTGTGGTCAGTGGCAGAATAACGCCATATTTGTGAATTTAGCTAGATGACCTTTGCGCATATAAGCAGGCAGACAATCACTCAAAGCTGCACATTTGCAAAAAATTTGGGCCTCTACCACACACACACACACACACGCGCGCGCACACACACAGGGCCAGACGGTGCAATGTGAAAATCAATCGACCCTGCAGCATTCAATGGCAAACGATTTTTAAGGATTTTTCAGTTTGTGGCCGCTGCTGTGGTTTCTGGCCCGCTCGCACCCTCTCACTCTCAGTTTCGTGACACGCCGAGAGGCCGCGGCGCCCGACGTGAGCCTGTCATTTACCAGCGAGCCGTGTGGAGGCTGAGACCTGCAAGTTCAGCTCAGAAACAGCGAGCAGTTCTGGGAAACCCGCCCGGCTCGAGTTGTATTATTAGTGTACAGAGACTATTTGCAATCGCGGAGGATGTAAAGACAGCAGCGCGACTTTCGGGTCGCTTAGAGGACTGGATCGGATCGGGTCGAACGACGGTGCCCGGCAGCTAACCCGGTGAACTGCATGCTGCAAGTCTGAGCTTTCTGAGAGAAATGGCACCAGAACTTTGGCTTGCTCAAAAATAATAAAAAAAGAGGCTACCTTGCTGCTATTTTAGTAAATGAGGGTTTCTTCGAGCTCCCAGCATGCAAAGCGGAAATGTCAACAAAAGCCAGAGGCGGCTGGCAGTTACGGCAGTGGTGGGGGCCACCAACCTCGTTTGCACACACCTGTTCAAGAAAGAAAAAAGAAACAAAAAAAAAGTAAAAAGCTGCCAGACGGAACAGTGCTCCCTGAAACTCCACGGGCACTCTCCTTCACTTTTGCACGGCTGCCCGGCCTGACAGAACCGTAATGCGGATTCAACCACAATACCTATAGTTTATGAAACGACCGGAGTGAAACAAGACTGATTTTCCTACTTCTGCACAGCAGAATTAGCCCATTATACTGATTCTAAAGTTCATCATTGCAACAGAAAAACAGCAATTTAAAGGATTGTCAATACAAGAGGAGTACTTAGCCTTCCACCACAATCGTGCTAAAATAATGCATGTAAATAGCTAGTGCTAAATGTTCCCTAGGAATTGAGTCAATATTAAGAGAGGACCACTCTATGAGCATAAAAGACAGGATATAAAATGTATTAAGGAGGAAGACGATCGCCTTCGTATTTTCACAGGTGTGGGTGTGTGTCTGTAGTGGTCAGTCCCTCCTCCAGGGAAATCTGTAAGCGTCTCCTAGCTGATCCGTGCGAAATCCCTCGTGCAGCAGTCGTGAGCACAAGGAGAGGCGGCACAACAAAGACATTCCAAACCCTCATATCAGGTTTTTTTTCCTTTTCAATTTATTACCTAAATAAAGAAAAAAAGTTCTATCACAAGTCACACTGAAATGTATTGCTTAAGAAAAAAAAATATATTTTTATATTTTTTTTTAATTGATGATTTCCATTATATTCCACCAAAAAGAACTAAATATGACATTGCATTAACCTTGGCTAGGCCCTAGCCACCTTCTCCCACGTAAAAAAAAATGCACAAAGAAATACATAATTCACAGTTACCATTTTGGTTTTATAAATTAATACAGTCACATGTGCTACACTGGTCTATCGCTAAAACATTGCAAATTGTATTTTGACTCTTATTTAAAATGGTTGGCTACAAGAACAGGCAACTTAAATGAGGTGATTTGGACATGTAATAACTTTGCCAACGAGCTGCTTTGCAAACGTCCCCCACCCCTGTGTGTGGGGGGGGGGGGGGGGGGGGGGGGGGGGGGGGGGGGGGGGGGGGGGGGGGGGGGGGGGGGGGGGGGGGG
>JAODKN010016491.1:0-10447 GCA_026774425.1 Petrocephalus zakoni
ACTGAGGAGCCCCCTCCACCCAGGAAGAGGGAGGTTGTGGTAGTGGGGGATTCAATTATTAGGGGTGTAGACAGTTAAGTGTGCACGCGTGATAGAGGGTCCCGTACGGTGTCTTGCCTGCCTGGTGCCCAGGTAGGGGACCTCTACTCGATTACTAAAATAATCGATAGCTGCAGCTAACAAAATTCTAACATTCTAACAAAAATGATATAGAAGATACACCTAATAAACTATAGAAGAATTCTCTAGCAACCCAAAAACGGTAAAGTGATTGTATTTTTACATGCACATTTTAAGTGCCACATTTGCAAACAGCGCTCGATCGCTTTTATACCCTTAGTAAAGGGCTTCCTGAAAGTCCCATGTACACAAGGGTAAAATTAGCAGAGAACAATGACGCATAAAACTACTATCGCAAAAGCCATTAAGTTAAATAAAGTAATGAAAATAAAACAATTGTAGTAATGAAAACATCAAGTACCTTGTGGCTAATGCTGCTTGGACCCCTAATAATAGGACCTTTCTGTGAACAATCACTGACCATTAAATAGTTAGTTAATTACAGCCTACGGCTCAGTGGCAGAATGAATATATTTCTGCACTGCGAATGTAATGTTTTCCTTGGGTTTCACGTGTCTGTTGGTTATGGGCATATACGCAGTTATTTTGGGTCAGTTCTAATTGGTGAGCATGATTGGCAAGCAAGGAGGATGGAAAGGATTTGCAAAACTATTCTCATGACAGTTTCAAACCCTGGGTCAGACGTGCTGTATAATGCATATCCTAAATCGCAGCCGTTTTGCTAATTGCCATTTGCTAATTGCATTGTTTAAAATTGCGATTTCGATTTGAAATCTAAAATTGTTCAGCACTAGCTGCAGCCCTAGTCTGGAAGCAGTGCTAATTGTCATCCATTTGTAAATAGCACTATTCACATGATAACAATATGGTAATCCGGTGATCGTTACTGGGTAAATGTGACTCCTACAAACAAGAGCACATGTCCTGCTTGTGTTTACACTGACCGACTGCAAAGATTGAAAATAATCGTAATGATTTAGTTACTTTCGCTTTGATAATTATGTTACTTCCATAAGCTCCACATAGACACAGCATCATATTTATCACTTTCTGTAGCGAAAACTTCTGCTCATTGTACAGTCGAACTCAAAGGGACCAAAAAAAAAATTTGACTTAGGGAGTTTTCGAGTTAGGGAAAACGGCGTACAGTAATATGCGCGGGTTAATCATTAAGGACATTTTTCCAGCTTAATTGTTATATAATCGTTTATTATATTGTCGTTCTATACGTATACATGTAGGCTACATACCGGTACATGCAACTACAGTATGTACTATCGAACAGTGCAATGAAACGGGTTATCATTAGAGAGAAAAGTCTGTTAGCTTCGTTTGGCGTCGATGTGCCGATGCATCTCACTGTACAGTTTCAAAATCTTTTTTCTTCCAAAAAAGTGGAGAGCGTACTTGTGGGAATGGCGAATTTCTTTGCAATTTCCAGTTTCTTCTTGTCGCCCTTTTCGACAGCTCTGATGACGGTAACTTTTTCCGCGACTGACACCGTTTTAAGCTTACGGTCATGGAGCACCGAAGGGACGCAGATTATTCCAGCCATTCCGTTTAGTTTTCGGACATTTTTGGTTTCAAAATAGACGTCCTACCCTCAGAGAGTCGCTTAATCCGTAGTGGATTGCATTACGGTAAGACTTTACATTGGTCTTATGGGAATTCGGCCGGGGACTAACGAGTAATTCGACATAGGGAGGTTTTCGTCTTAAGGAGGTTCGACTTAGCAAGGTCCGACTGTACCTGGTAACTCTTACTATGAAGACAGTAAACGAACTGGGAGTGCATAGGGGGCCATGATGTTGCTGGAAAGGGGTGCATGGTGCTCCCAATATCTTTGTAAGAAGACGAAGGTCCTGGTGCTTCTTGTTTTGCAATATGGCTGCAAGACATGAATGATATCCAGTGACCTTAGACAAAGACTGGACTCCTTCAGTACTATCTCAGAGAATCCTTGGGTACCGCTCGTTTGACTTTGTGTTGAATAAGCAGTTGCTCAGGGAGACCTGAATGAGGCACATTACCTGCCGTGTGAGGGAATGTCAGTTATGGAACTATGGCCATGTGACGCGATTCCCGAGGGTGATCTAGCTGGCAGGATCCTTATTGCTGAGGACCCGAGCGGCTGGACCAGGCCAAGGGGACACCCGCGTAACCCCAGGCTAAGGCATGCAGACAGCCATTTCCGGAGGCTGAGACTGGACAGAGTGTTCACCTGGGGGATTATCAACTGGGATCCTGAGATGTTTCCTGGTGTGGTGAGTCTGACCATCGACACTCCTCCCACTGAGGGTTCTCATCGAGTGTAAACATGAGTACACGCGAAAGAGGAAACACTCAGCCAAGTTTGGCTGAAAACATTACAAATCAGGAAATCTAAATACAATACACATCAGGGATGACATATAATGGTTGCACAGTCCAATTTTACAAAATATGAAGAGAAGTATATAAACGACTTGTTAATGTTAATGTTAAGTGGTAAAATTATAGATTAATGATATTATAAGTCTTAACTGCTTTCTAATTTTGCTTCATATTTAGAGTTATAATATTGTTTAATTTTGTCCTTCTCATTGTAGTGTCATGTTACGTGGGCACGAATGAACTTTAGGCTCATATTTTCTTTCAGGTGTCACCTGCTGGTGTAGCATTTAACTTCACGTCACACTTGTGGACTTTTCAATTTGTGGACAAAAATCCATAAAAAAAATAGGAGCAAAGTCACAAATGTGACGTGATACACAAATAGACAAGACGTGATCCAGAAATGTGCATGTTCACTCAACATCCCTCTGGCCTCTGTGCAGGACTTGTATCTATCATTCGCAAGACAAACTAATGCCATTTTGGCTGCAAAAGGAGGCACTACACCACACTAATAAATAATTGTGTTCTAAAACCAGGTGTATCGGTTTCATTTTCCAAACCCTGTATTTGAATTCACACACACAGAGTAAAGAAAAATATATATTTTTAAATCCCTTTGATGCAAATATGCATAAAATACTTTGCTGGCCATTTCTGGTCTAACAATCCTGAGATCCTAATGGCCAAAACAAATTCATGTGAACAAATAAACAGATGTACAAGCATGCTTATACTTACGTGGCAATAGTACTGCCATCATCGGAACTATCAATACAGTGACCATTTCTTTGATCGCTGTGACTTTGAGATATGTTGTGAGGTACACACTGACAGCAGCTGCAATGAAAAAAGAATACTGTCATTTAACATGACATTAATGCCAGATACTTCCCAGTTTTAAAAGAATTATGCAAAGGTAACAAGGACATGGGGGAGGGCACTATACATATATGCACACACACACACATGTTTGTATTCCGGTCTTAGTGTGGACCGTCCATTCATTTCTATGGCAAGAACCGTAATCCCAATCAGGACACCCTTAAACACTACCCTGCCCTAAGCTTAACCATAATAAGTAACCAATTTAACCATTTTTTAGTTGTTTTCTGATTGCATTTCAGGGTTGTTAGAAAATGAAGCCTGATGGGATGAGGACCAAAAAAATTACCTAACTAATTATTTAAGGATGTGTTATACGTGTGAAGTCCTTTGGTCCCCACAAGTATTGCAAAACCTGCACACACACACACACAAGCAATATGGCCAAAATTATGTTGACACTGGTATAAGAACTGCATAATGTGACACCCATTGCTGACACAACTGTATAATTAAACATTCATGCAACGTCCTGGAATAAAAATTATATCAGCAGAATGGGTGGTTGTGCAAAAAAGGTCAGTGACTTTCCCCGAAAGAGTATAGAAGCCAAGAGGCAAAACTCAATAGAATAGAATTATACTTTATTGATCCCCGTGGGGAAATTGACTTACTCCATGACAGTAAGCTTGGCTGTGAAGGGCAGCCACTTGTGCAGCGCCAAGGGAGCTGGGGGTTAAGGGCCTTGCTCAAGGGCCCAAAGACAGCCAGAGGTTGGGCTTGAACCAGCAACCTCCCAATTACAGGCACAGAGCTTAACCTGCTGAGCCACACTCTGCCCCAATAGAGTGTTTTTTAGCAGCAGCTGTGCCCATGATGACATTGTACCACCGCCATCTTGGCCTGAATGCTGAACATACTTGTCATAGAACATATGGCAGTCAAGTTGTCAATAGCACCTACACGAACCAACTTAAAACGAAATTTGTATTATTTTTTCCATTTTGCCATATTAAATTAGAATACTTTAATGCCTCAACTGAAATTACCGTTGTTGAATGGAAAATGTAAAAATGATGTACAATTTAAATTTTATGACTTTACGTTACCCAGTAGTGGGCTCTCTAAACACGGTTCTTTCTTATTCAGTTTGTGAGAAAAATTGTTTCTTTTTAAAATTGCATTAAAGCTTTACATATTTATCTATTGTACCTCATGAAAAGATTAACTTACTTGTTTTCTGAAGTATCCAAAAAATTATAAATACGAAGATAATTTACTGTCTGTTGGAAAAACCTTAAGAGGGACTAATTGTTATTTCACTGGAGATGTTATTTCACTAGATTCATTAGTTAGGCCTATTCAAAGAGTACAGTATTCAATATTACATAGCAGAGGCTTCATACATTTATGTTCCTCACATTAGAAACAATACACAAATATTCACAAAGAACATGTACAGCATTTCAATGTCTTGTGCATGTGCAGTGCACACAACTAACTATATGTGCATGTGTGTGACAGACTAATTTACTAGTGATTGTGATGTGGAGTTCAGTTGTGGTCGGCCACACAAGCTCACTGAAAGGGACCTATTCCCCTAACGTCAATACCCAACATGAATGGCAGCAAATCCCACCAGCACTGAATGGAACGCCTTGCTAGAAGCTTATTACAGCAACAATGGGCTGACCAGCTAGGGCTGGGCAATAAAACAACAACGATAATTATCACAGTGTAATTTTCCTCAGTATCAATGCATCAAATGCTAACAGTTCAATATAATTTGAGACCCAACCTGTCGCTGATTACATGTTTTGCATAACAAATGACGGCATTTTGTCAGCGTTACTAAAACAACTTATTAAACCTCTAACTCAAATTTGTGAAATGTGAAATGCTGTTTGGCAAGGGTTAGTCACATTCAGACAATAAAGAGTACTAAATTAAATAAAATTCATACCTTTATTGATACCTTTATTGATCTCTCCTCACCTCCCTCCATGAGAGTAAGGTTACTACTACATAACCTCAATTAACCATCTGGTTTTTTAAACTTTTACTATGGAGCAAAAATCAGCATTTTGATGTTTATCATGATAATTACTGACATCGACTGATATAAAAAATCTTTATCTTGAAGACATTTTTGGCCATATCACTCAGCCCTATGACCAGCTTCATATCACAACTCTTGGTCTTAGAATCAGATGCTGGACTAGCAGGTGTCCACATACTTTTATACAGTGTATGTTTGTTACAGATTATGGAAAAGAAAATCCACATGTAAAATGTCAAAGTTACAAAACATTGCATTATAATATAGAAAATAAACGCTTCTACAAATTCTTATCAGAAATCTTAAAATTGGAAAGCAGATATTTATGAACACAGAAACATACTTACTTGCAAATGAAACCTGAATAATCAGAAGCACAGCTATGCCAACCAGTATTTTCTTAAACATGCTCAGGGATAAGTTCCACTCAAGATAAAAGTAGGCAACTGAAACGAGGTAAGAAGAAGATTGGTCAGCGAGAAGTTCATGCTAAGCACATGTAATGGGGGGGTTTGGGTGGGACATTATATTGCAGAATCTGAAATTGTAAATTGTAAGTGATGAAGTAATGATATATATTAATCTATGAATATATATGATTAGAATTTGGCTCTCTCTTTAGAGTGTCCTTCTTGGGGCCAAATCATAGAAGTGTGAGAAGGGACATTGGAATTCTGTTCCATAGAGGGAAGTACCCTAGTATATGTTGACACTGCCTTCAGTCTGGCTGAAATGTGGACTCGGTGAAAGATGTATCTATCAGTTTGTGCTACTTAACAAGGTGACTTGTATCTGTACACATCTCCACACTGGCTTTCTTTTCTGAGATGTTAATGTAATTCGATGGGAGAATAATATCACAGATTGGACATGATGAATCAAGAGTATAATGAAATCCTCCTGTGGAAATTTGAAATTTCCCAACCGTAGTCCACTTTGCCCTCCATATTGAAAGTAATCTTGACAGCCACCCGTAGCAGCACCCAGGGGGCTAGGAGTTAAGACATGGACCCACCAACATGCAGAGGGTGGGCTTGAAACAGCAACCTTCTGCTTACAGACACAGAAGATTAGACATCTGAGCCATGGGAAACATGGCAGTGAGGGGCTCCAGAGTTAACCAGGTATGACTCTGGCTGAGTTTACATTATAAACCTCATTGTTTAATTTAGATTTTTTGTTCAAATCGGGTCACATTCATAATTTCAAATGACCAGTATCACCAAGTTTCAGTGGTGATGTGATTGGTTTTAATTAAAAAAGAAACATTTCACTAGCTGATTCCAGCCTTGACCTGTGAAAGTACTTACCTTGCAAAGAAACTGCAAAGATCAATGCAGCTATAAATACACCAAGAAAGTATACTAGTACTACTTTCTCAGCTGCATACGTGGAATAAATTCTTGAAAAGTCATTGATAGCCACTGTAAAGGAGTATGAATAGAGTTAGTCATCATAGAGTTCAGGGCACACAAACAGATAAGCTCATTGGTCCTGTTTAATGCAGTGGGTTACAGTAAAATGCATTATAACACTTTATTTAAGGGTCCTCTGTGAATTCTACAGGACATTAATACAAGCCCTTTATGACAGCTGACATAACTTGTCAAAACCATTTATAAAGGTTTTTTTTCAGCTTTTGTGGTTGTCATAAATGCTGACATAAGAAACTCCTGTGTCAAGTTGACATATAACCTATGTCAGCTGTCATAGGTTAAGACACTTTATTCATTCAAGTGACATGAAAGCTTATAAGACTGATTCTATACTTCAGTGTGTCAGAGTGACATCAAGTAGTATAATTAGACATTTAAAGCAAGCTGTAAAACAGAAGTTGAATATCTATCTATCTATCTATTCTTTATAGATGTATGACAAAAGATGTAGGACGATTAAAGTATGACAAAAATACAAAAATAGACAATACAATTGATGGCCTAAAATCAATAGCTATAAATTCAGTTCTACTTCACAACCAGTAAAATCATTCATTGTCTATAAAATCAGTTAGAAACACTAGTGCTGGAGAACTGAGGAGCATGTAGATTTTTTCTGATATTTTTATTCTAATAACTGTTGTTCCTTGAACATTCAGCATTTTACAGGAACCTGGGGGGGTATTCTCTGTACGTCTCTTAAATCATCCAAGGTCAGAAGCCTCATCTTGGATCAGTTTATGGTGGTGAAAGTTATCTGGTTGAAATACATTACAGTGCCAGACAGATTTTGCGAATTGCCTGGCAAACTGCATTCTTTGATAGATTTTCCGCACCACCTACAGCATACAAAAGAGTGCCGCCTGCAAAAAATCTCAAGGCAATGCACACTGTCTGTGTGGTTGTGAAAGCCCGACTTCGCCTAGTTTGACTTCTAATATAAGGAGCTAATAAACTGCTGAGGGTTAATATTCCAACTTGGCTGAAGCGGTATCTCTCGAAAAGAATATCATCTGGAAATAATAAATCTTCTCGATCGCACAAAACCCTCTTGATTTGAAATTAGCAATTCATGAATCATGAAATCAAATGAGGCGATTTGAATCATCATACATGGATTTTTAACCAATTCGTGATGCATCGTTACATGCCTAGTTGCTATGACAATACATCTAGCAATTTTGAAGAATCGATAGATCTAGGATCATGCCAAATCGTCAACAATTTCATCGGGCTAAACGAATAATCCACGTATGGAGAATAACCGCCTGGTGTCTCAGGTGTGAACCAAGTCCTGCACATTTTAGCAGTTACTGCTGGTTTATTCTGCTTTATTGCTGCAGTTAACACACTTAAAAACTTACCTGTGGTTATATAAATGATAACAATTGCACTTCCTAGTCTCTGCGCCTGATCTTTTATCCGCCATAATGTACCTGCAAAACAGGATTTTTTATAATGAAACAACACAGGTAATATCAATTTACCCTAATTAATGGTAAAACAATTAGTGCTGTCAGACAGCTTTCATATTTATACTGTGCTCCATTAAAGGTTTCATCAAAACATTTATCAATCATATCTAGTAAACAAAACAGCAAAAAAACTCACTAGGGTTACAAATTATTTATTGTTGTAATTTTAGATTTTTGTCTGATTTAGTAGCTATTGTTTAATAAAAATCTTACTTCGCAACAAAGAAATAGAGAAATACAGTTTGGCCCACATAATGTAGCCTCATACATCAGTTCTATTTGTTAACTACTTATGTGGGCCACCCTGTGTTAATTCTTATTTTTTGTATTTGCTTAGTAAACACATTGCTTACAAATACTGTCACTTTGTATGCAGGAATTACAAGGAAGCCATGGAAACGAATGAAATTATGTAGACATACCAGTAAACAGATTATGTAGAACCAAATTGACGAGCACAAGGACATTCAGGAGACTGACAAAGGCACAAGTAATTGCCTCTTCTGTAGATCCTGAGAAAAAAATGTCATGTTAGATAACAGAGGGAATTTTTCCTATTACAGTATTTAAAGACACATCCATAAAATTGTTCCCCAGTCCAGTTTTTCCTGTTTGAATCTTATTTTCACAACTTTCTTCTGCTTTGCTGAACTTTCCAGTAGATTTTGGTTTAACTAGCAAGGACTGTGTGGTGATATTTGTTTTATTAGCATGCAGATCACATGGGTAACCTAAGCCTTGGCATGTTTTACCTGCAATCTGTAATTAGCGATTCATCAATACCAGTTTTTTTCCCAGACCAAGAATGAGTACCAATGTTCGCTTTCTAGTACTCCCAGATATCACTTAGATCTGAGCATTGTCAAAAAAAATTGGAATTAAAAAACTGTAATATTGAAACACACATGCGAGCAAACACATGAGGCACTTATTTTTTTTTGCCTCAGAAAGTATTACCATTATATACCATCCATTACAATACATTCATATGTATTATTACTAAGTCTTCACTCAATACATTTACTACTGTAAAAATCCATAGTATTTGTGCAGTGTGTGATAAGTCCCAAAATCACTAAATAGAAGTGTATAGAGGACATGCATTCAGGGCATAAAATTCATTTCTCCCATCCTTATGTGTAGCACACTTTATAATTTTGGCAGGAATACAATAAAAATGTGAGAATTTGATAACATACAATGTTTTCCTGAGATGACAGCTTATGTTATTTTGTGAACAAGAAAATAACTTGTGTGAGAATAATTTAGCTAAACTGACATGAGTAAAACCAAGGTAAAAACCCAAATATTAACAACTGTTAATAGAACACATTTTTCATTCACCACATATGCCTTGATAAAACGTTCTTTCAGTTTCATGGGACTTTCATGTAATATTCTGTTCTTAACCAAGCTAACTGCAACTACAGTGGCAAGAAAAGTATTTGAACCTTTTAGAATTCCATGGTTTTCTGCATTAATTTTTCATAAAATGTGATCTGATCTTCATCTTAGTCAAGGGAATTGACAAATATAATGCAGGTATAATAATCCAAAAAATCCTGATCTTTCATGTCTTTACTGAGAACACCCATAAAATACTCATAGTGCTAGTGGAAAAAGTAAGTGAACCCTTGATTTAATGACATCAAAAAAGCTAATTGAAGTCAGGTGTGAGCATACCTGGAGTCGTGTTAAGAATATGAGTTTGGAGGTGTGGACAGGAGCTACTTTGACTGATAGAAACCACTCACCGCACAAGATGAATACGCTTATGTGAGCCATGTCTCGCTAAAAAGAGCTTTCAGAGGATCTACGATCAATAATTACTGATTTACTACATAAAGCTGGAAAGAGTTACTTTAGAAATTCACCCATCTACAGTTAGGCAAACGATCTACAAATGGACAACTGGAAACTTTGGGACTGTGGCTACTCTACCAAGAAGTGGGGGCACCAGTCAAAATGTCCCCAAAAGCACAACGAAGACTCATCAGTGAGGTAAAGAAACAACCCTGAGTTGCAGCCACAGATTTGAAGGTGTCATTGGAACTGGCATTGTGTTCATGAGTCTACAGTACATAAAACATGAAGGGTGTCTATGGCAGGACACCATGAAGGAAGGCAAGGCAAGGCAAGGCAAGTTTATTTATATAGCACATTTCATACACAAAGGTAATTCAAAGTGCTTTACATAA
>JAODKN010016492.1:0-10438 GCA_026774425.1 Petrocephalus zakoni
GTTTTTATCACACTGTGGGGACATTGGGTCCCCACAACGTAATATAAACATGTCCACACACACACACACACACACACTGTTCTCTGCATCTCTTCTGTATACCAGATCACCTACAGGTATGTACAACCTGCACAGGATGCCCCACTGTGAGGTTTGAGATGCTTTGACAAGCAGGACTGTAGAGTGGTGTATTCTATATACAAAAGGTCTCCTGGTTTCATTGGGGTAAGGTATATAGAGACCACGTAGCATATGGTAAATCCTGGGAGTATGCTTGTCAGACAGGGAGAGGAGTCTGTCTGTGGCCCCTGAGAAGGGTACACTCACAGCATGGTAAGAGCTTTTCAAGGCTCTTCCTGTCACAAACAGCCACTTTGGTTGTGTGGTTTTATTGGCCCATCAGAGGATTTTTATCTTGTTTCAAAGAAAATAGGAAAAGTCTTTGGTGGAGATGTTTTCATCTCCTAGGATTACCTAAAGTATCTTTTGTGACTAGTTTGCCTCAGAGGAAAGTGCTCTTAGCTGGAAAGCACTTTAGCTCCTAGTGACATACTCTCCAGGTGTGCCGCGAACAGGACCATGTGACTTGGGGATTGAACTTTTATTATTATTTGCAGAAGATGCAAACCTAAAGGATACACTATCTTTGTGAGCAGCACTGGCTTATTTTTCCAGATTTCTGTGGATGAAAAAGCCACCCCCCACACTCCCCCGACAAAGTCCTTCAAAATAATAAAAAAAAACTTTTATTTTTTCTTGTTAGTCCGTTTTTGTGATTCACTAAACTGATTAAATCACTGTAGATGCTTTGTCACGTTGTTCCTTTGTGAAATTGATTGATTGGCAAAAATTAATTGTAATAGAAAGGAGAAGACTTTAAGGACAGTTAGTGCTCTTCCTCACTCATTTCCTTCCATTTGGTTCTTTAGGGGACCACCACATTGTCCAGCTGTACCTACGCTCCAAAGAGACAGGCCAGGCTTTTGCCAACACCAGTTTTGTTTTCTACAACTGTACTGTCCACAGATCGTAAGTGTCTCTGGGATTCTCACTGGAGTCTGCGTGGGTTTCTCTGTGTACATGTGTACATGTAGGTCTTGCTCATACTCATGCTTTTGTTATCACCCCAAGGTGTGTGTCTTGTGTGAGCAGCCCCTTCAAGTGTCACTGGTGTAAGTACCGCCATGTCTGCACCCATGAGCCTAAAACCTGCTCCTTCCAGGAAGGTCTCGTGAAACAGCGCCAGGTGAGTGGGCCAGTTTGAATGTGAATATAATTCTGACTTTATTTCTGGACTAAATCAAGCCTTTTTGAGTCATTAACGCTGCCTGACATTTATTGGCCTAATTTGGACCTTAGGGAGAATCGATGTTTTCTGCTGTGTGACATGAGAACAGCTGAATGAGCACAGTAGCATGCTGGGATTTGGAATGTGTATGCAGATTTGATGCTGATTTATAATGGCTTTCTCCTTCATGTGTTCACTACTGATTATCTTGCTCCAGTAACACACAACAGGACTTCGTATTGTATTTGCATTTCCCAGCCAGCAATTATGTTTACAGAACCCCACCTTAGTCCCCAGTAAACACTCCACGTTCGATAATTTCTAATGCATTCCAGGGAAACTCATCAAGAAGGTTTGATTTGATATCCACCTAGACCACTGTGGAAAGAAAGTGAACTGACACTTAAAGCCTATTCACTTACCAGATGCAATAATGAACTGTGACATTTAACAAACAGAAAAATGACAAGGATCCACATGAAAAGGGGTAGGGTTTGTGAGGATAGACCAGCCTGTGGTACATATACGTGCCTATGGACATCGGCTATCTAGCTGCAATGTATGGGAAACTGATTGTCAAAAGTAGGAAATTACTGTCAGAGGTAGAACCATTTGGCAGCTTTGATGCTAGACTTGAAGCTGAAGAATTATCAGCTTTGGCATAAGTCTGATGGTTCACTGAAGAATTACTAGCTCTTGACTGCTATGGATGATAGATATGTGTGTAAACTCAAAGAGTAGGCCATTTTAAAATCTGTTTAAAATATTATGTGTATTTGAGAGTGCAGGTTTATGATCTTCATCAGATGCTGCAGGATGGGCTGGAGATGTGAGGATGGGGACTTTGGTTGCATCTGTCATCTGATACAAATACCCACAGGCATCAGGATGCCAGGACTAGAAGTTATCCACAGATGGCAGCCACTTCAGCTGTTGACAGAGCTTATATCCATCTTATATAGTTTCATTAACAAAACTTTCAGGACTTGGCTTAATCTTGCTTTAGCATGTTTAGGGAGTGAGTTGGTGGTATTTTCAAACACAAAGCTTGTTCTAGCTCTGAACAGCAGTATGGAAATAACTACAAGGACACCTGAGTCATCTCTGCTGTGGCAGTGCAAAATTCTCTTCAACTTGATACATCTTTTACACAAGCGCTTAACTTGGCACAGTGACACAGTGCTTAACTTGGTATCCCTACCATAACATGGCTTTAAATATGAACTTTTAAAAAAGTTCTTTTCTTGTGGATTTTCATAAAGACTAATACAACCTGCAGGGAAATACCGGCCCAACACTATCATCTACTGAATCAGGCTCTTGGGAACACACAACCCACTTTACACTTATTAAGCCAGGTGACTGGGAAGGCTGACTTTACTTATGCAGACTTATGGATATGTCTGATAATGATGCCTTGAATTAATCATGTGCTGCTCAGGCTGTGGCGTAGCAATGTCGGCCTCTATCCTGCCGTCTTCTGTGTGTCAGTTTCCCGTCTGGCTGGCAGGTGTCGCTGGCCATCCCATTTGTTAGCTCCTTATCTTCCGCCTGTTCCCCAGGCCGCCACATGACTTAATGGGCTGAGAAGGCGACTAAGTAATCCTGGCTTCTTATGTCTAGTCTTGCATTCTCACTAGTTTTGTTTTTCCTGTTTTGTGGTCCTGCCTTCGTGCCTGGTGTTCGCACATTTGATGGGGAATGGTGTCAGGATTGGTCCCTGTCCTTCCCCCTTATTTTTGTCAGTTCCCCATTTGTTCCTCAGGTCTCTTTCAAGCTTCCCTTCTGTTGTGAGTAGTTATAATTTAACTTTTATGCTACTTTGTGTTTTCTTGGTTAATTATGTAGTTGCCTGTTTGTAGTTGTTGTTGCCCTGAGTTTGCTGCTGTACTGCTATGGTTGTTCCTGTGTTGCTCTCTGCCATCATTTTTGTCATTTACCTCCTTTGTTATGCATAATCAGCAAACCAGCAGAGTAAGGCTTTATACATGACAGAAACACCTCATCAGAAGTCTTTTTTTAAGTTTTGTTGAGACATGCTGGTCTGTAGTCATTTTGTCAGTAATTCTTGAGATGAAATTTTAAGAGCACAAGTGAGTACAAACTATACACCTTCTTACTGGCTGAGTCCAGCTATGTGAAAATACAGCACCAGCTACTGTATGCTGAAGTTTTGTCCCAGGGTCAGAGGTTAAAACTTCCTTAAGACAGACTTTCTCATTTTGTCTGCATTTATAGTCATTGTTTATAGAGCCAAATCTTAATTAAGTCCAAGTTAGGGGATATTGAAGGAAAGTTAATGTATTTTATAGTGCCATTCTTAAGATTCTTAATAAAAAAATCAAACATCAGTGTCACAGACATACCACATTTTGGGGTAATAACACTGTACCTGGACAGTGTTTGGCTTGTATTCTCTTTATTATTGCTATATAAATACATATAAATGCTTAGGTGTTGTCTGTGTGCGTGTGTGTGTATGTATAAGGTTTTTCTATACAGGTTTTTCTATACTTATGAGCACCAAAAGACGGCTGGGTAGGGGTTAAGGTTGTCGCGATTAAGACTGGGGTTTTTCCAATAGAAGTTAAAGGATGGTCCTTACTAAAATAGCAATACACACGTGTGTGTGTGATTGTGTGACATCTCTTAGAGTATACTGCACCACCATGCCGGCCCGTTATCTAAATAATTAGAAGTAATGTGTAATGCGTTTAGTTTTAAGGCCAGATGTAGATAAAGGCTTAAATCTCTTTTTGAAGCTTGTGATTCTTCACTCTATAGGTGGTTAGATACCACTGCCACTTGGATTATAGGGATACATCCTGACTTTTTCCATTACTTTCTTAATTTTATATGTAATTAGTATGTAAAAACAAGATATCTTTATCTTATTATGTTTATATATACATTCACACTCACAAATTGGGTGCCTCTGTTTGTGTGCCTCTGTGATCATAGGAGCTGTATTGTTGGGGGCAATTTCCCTTGGTAGGGTCTCCCAAGGAAAATTGGTCCTAGGTGAGTAGCCAGACTAAGTGCTATTCACAAAAACCCATATGATGGTGGACAATAAGGACCATGTGACCTCATCCAGATTAAGGAGAACTGGATCCCACACTGGAGCTAGGCCTGGGTGGGGGAGCTCGTGGGTCTACCTTCCTATGGGCTCACCACCTGCAGGAGGGGCCATGGGGATTGGGTGCAATGTAGATCGGGTGGCAGTGTAACACCACATTATGTAATAACACTGCAAAATGTAAATAAATTTTCACTTCATTATGCAAGAAGTCCCACATCTTATAATAATATACCACCTTCAAAAGCGGCCTTGGTGGACAAATCGTCAGTGGCCAAATCTGGCTTTAGGAATATTGAATAGTAGGAAAGGAGCCTAAGCTAGTGTGGGAGGTAGAGAGATGCTGACTAGATATAGTTTTGCTCACCTCAATGCATGGGTCAGGCTCTGGAAAAAAACTCCTGGAGAAGTCCTGGAGATGCCATGTTGAGAACAACTCCATGGTGAGGCACCAAGCAGGTGTGGGTGGACATTTATACCCCTGGTTTGGCACCGGTACATCGGAGTTTACCCTGATAAACGAGAGGGTCACCTTCCTTTGAATTCCTGTCAGGGAATGGGCTCTGACTATTGTATGTATTGTATTGTATGTAAGTATGCACCAAACACTAGTTCAGTGTTTCTGGCCTAATTGGAGACCTTGGATGGGGTGCTATAAGGTGCCCCTGATGGGGACTCCATTATTCTGCTGAGGGACTGGGCTCATGTGGGTAGTGACAGTGAAGGGTATGATTTGGAAGTACAACCTGCCAGAATCGAACCCTAGAGGACCTATCCACAGTTTTTCCATAACAAAGTCCATATATGAACATAAGGGTATTCATAAGTGCACATAGCACCAGAGCAGCCTAGGCTGTAGTTCAAGAATTTTGTAATCATATTGTCAAATCTGCGTCCACATATTTTGAAGTTTTCCAACTTCAAGTGAGCTGTCAACTGATCATTTGATGGTGAGTTGTATCAGATGGTGTAGGAGGGTGCTGGATAGACTGGGACTCCATTGCAGAAGTGGGTGAGTAGAGCTGTAGCTGTAAGGTTGTTGGTGCCTGTCACGGTGACAATCGCCAAATCCAGTGGTGGGCACCAGCAGTAAAGGTAGATGTCAGACTTCTGAACAAGGCATTTCAAGTATGGTTAGCTTGTGGGACTCCTGAATCAGCTGTCAGGTACTGGCAGGCCAAACAGAATGCAGCTTTAACAGTTACTGAAGCAAAAATTGGGTGTGGGCAGAGCTTGGTAAGTCCATGGAGTGGACCTTCACTTGGCCTCGAAAAGATTCTGGCAAACCGTAAGGTGGATCAGGAGGGGGAAGCAAGGTTTTACCCCTGCCTTTTACAGCAGGGATGGAGTACTGGAAGACTCAGAGGAGGACCATTGCAAGGGCTGAGGTTACTGAAGTAGTCAAAACAACTCTCTACTGGTAAGGTTGCTGGGGTGGATGATATTGGCTATGAGTTCCTGAGAGCTCTTGATTCTGTTGGACTTTCTTGACTGACACACCACTTCAACATTGTGTGGAAGTTGACAATAGACAGTCTTTTTGCAGATGATATGGTCCTATTGGCATCATCGGGCTGTGACCTGGAGCATGCACTGGGTCAGATTGCAACCGAGTGTGAGGCAGCTAGGTTGAGGATCAGCACTTCCAGATCTGAGGCTATGGTTCTAGTCTGGAAAGGGGTGTATTGCCCTTTCCTGGTGGGGATGAGTTATACCCTCAAGTTGAGGAGTTTAAGTATCGCAGGCTCTTGGTCACATATGAGGGAAGAAGGGAGTGGGAGATTGACAGGCGGATTGAAGCAATGTCAGCAGTAATGTGGACACTGTTCTGTTGTGGTAAAGCGAGATCTGAACCTGAAGGCAAAGCTTTTGATTTACCAGTCAGTCTATGTTCCTACACTCACCTATGGTCACAAGCTCAAAGTTTAGCTGCTGTTCCTCCACATCGAAAGGAGCCAGTTGAGATTTTTTAGGTATCTATCTAGGATGCCTCCTGGATAACTTCCAGGGGACATGTTGGCATGTCCAACTGGAAGGAGACCCCGGGGCAGACCCAGGACATGCTGAAGAGATATCTCTTGGCTGGCCTGGGACCACCTTGGTATTATCCCTGTTGAGTTGTTGGAGGTAGTTGGTAATAGAGATGTTTATGCATCCCTGCTAATACTGCTGCCACAACAACCCAACCCTCGGCAGATAACGGAATGGATGGATTGATTGATGGGTTCACATATGCTTTTTAAGTTTTCACAATAATGACATTTTAATATTCTGGAAGCAGTAGGATAGCCGTAGCATGTAGCTGATGTGACCTTTTTTTTACAGTAAAAAGCAGCAGGACATGTAATTTACTGTGCCTGAGTTTCAGTCCCATATTAACCAGTGCTAATCTAGTTATATTACACAGTGCCAATCTGGGACCAGTTTCTGGGTTCTTACCAAATCTCCTCTTCTCTTGCAGGAGTGCCCCCAGCTGCTGCCCATGGAGCGCATCCTGGTGCCGGTGAATGTGGTAAAGCCCATTACACTGGAGGCCCACAACCTGCCACAGCCGCAGTCGGGCCAGCGTGGCTACGAGTGTGTGCTCAGTATCCAGGGGATGGAGCATCGAGTTCCAGCTCTGAGATTCAACAGCTCCAGCGTGCAGTGCCAGAACACCTCTGTGAGTGTGTACATGTGTGAATGTGACAAAACTCTGTGTATGCATGTGTGTGCGCAGCAGAATCTTTGTGAGTGTGTGCATCTGTGTGTGGGGCGGGGGGGCAAAATTTCTCTGTGTGTTTTTCAATGTCTATGTGTATACCTGTGCATTTATGTGCCAAGGCTCCTTGTGTGTACATGTATGTGGGCATGTACACTCAGTAGCAAGAAAAGTTAAGCACCCAAACAAAGTGGTGGAAATTAAATTAATCTGCACGTGGTTGTGTGAAAGCATCGCAATGATTATAATATCAGATCAAACAGACAGTTGGCAGCATGGGCACACTGCTGGTCCCATGTCAGTAGGGTGTGGCACCCCCCCCAGACCTGGATACATGCGTCAATACGCTGCAGAAGGGAGTCTACAGCTGTTCTGTCCTCTCCTGTGGCAAATCGGCCCACAGCTCTTGTAACTTGCCCTTGAGATCCTCCAGATTGGCACTGGGTTTCAGGGGATCAGGGGACCTATCCAGGCACAAGAGGACCTCAACATGATGCAGGCAGCCCATAAACACATGTGCCATGTGTGGATGGGCATTATCTTGTTGAAAGACTGTACCAGGGTGCTGTCTCAGGAGGGGTAAGACATGTGGATGCAGGATGTTACAGGCATAGCTCTGTGCCCGAATCACTACTAGAGATGACTTGAAGTCATACCCTATGGCTCCCCATACCATGATGCCAGGAGTAACGCTGGCGTTTCTCTTCACAACATTGGCAGGATTGGTCCTCTCCCCTCTGTGCTGCCATACACACACACGACAGACATTAGTGGTAATGCAGAACTGAGATTCATCACTGAACATGGAATGATGCCACTCATCATCAGTCCATGCCTCCCGGTTAGGGCACAACTCCAAACGCAGCCATCTCTGTGCTGGTGTTAACGGCAGCCTACACATGAACCTGAAGTCCACCTGATGCCAGTCATCAAGACACGGATGACACCGGGTGTTGTAGAGTGTCCAATACCTGTGTCCGGATGGCAGGCGCAGATGTCATGGGATTCTGTAATTCTTATCGCCAATACTATGATCGTCCATTAGTGTGGTCTCTCTTGGGCGACTGGAACCTTCACAACGTCTGTGGGGCGACTATGACTTCTGCATGCCCCACAATCTGGGCAATTGCATGATACGAACACCCAGCCTCATGCAAACCCATAATGTGACCCCTATCAATCTCTGTCAGCTGTCTAATGGATCTACGACATGATGTGCCAACTCCTTGCAAATTTAATCATTTACATACCCATTGCTGGTTTTCACATATACCAAATTATGTGTCCAAATCGGACCATTGCTTCTTTTTTTGTCACTGAGTGTAAATATTACATTGTGCAGACGAAATGCCCCGCACAATATAAACCTGCTATTTTGACCTTGAACATTTTCTGGTCCCTGCTGTTTGTGTGCGTATAGGTTTTGCTATACTTGTAAGGACCAAAGGACCGCAAAAGTATAACAAATCCTCAAAAAACATACACATTTTTCAGTTTCACTACTTAAAAAAATCTGTGCGTCAACAAAGTAAAAATGCCAAAAGTCTTGTATTTTGTTTGGTTACTTATTGTTAAGCTTAGGTCTGGATCGGGGTTGAGAGTGTGGTGATTGGGATTACGGTATTTTTACGGGAGAAAATGTCCCCACAATGTGTTAAAAACCTTTTCAATCCCCACAAAGGCAAATGCAATTTTATAAGAATCTGTGACTGCAATCAAAAAACTAAAAAAAACAAAAGTCTTGTTTTTTGTTTAGTCACTTATGGTGAAGGTTAGGGGTGGATATGGGATAAGGTTGTTACTGCTGGGATTAGGGTATTTTCCATAGAAATGAATGGACGTCTGCACAAGCATATGTATATAAACATGCGTGTGTGTGTGTGCGTAAGAACTCCTCTGTGAATGTGTACGTGTGTGTGTGCCAGAACACATCTGTGAGTCACACTATGACAGCAATCATTCCCATTTTGAATGTGAAGACCTTATATATTCATGTACATGCTGAAGTTTACTGTATACATTTAAAATTTGTCTGGGCACCCCATTTGGGACTGGTTCCTCCCAAGGTTTCTTCCTTCTGGGGAGTTTTCCCTTGCCACTTGCCACTCAGGGCTTGCCCACCGGGGACTGTGGGCAGAGATAATGTAAAGCGCTTTAAGACAATATAATGTGAAAATGCGCCATACAAATACAATTGAATTGAAATTGAATAAAAAGTGATGAAAATTCATCCAGTGAGGCATTTATGGATCATGTTTACATATGGTTTCTTCTTTGTATGTTAGAGTTTCATCCTGCATACTGTATGTGGTTTCAGCATTCATAAAAAATTATTTCAGACGTGTTTGCAGTGATTGCCACTATAGAATCGTGTCTGTTTTTAATGCAGTGCTGCCTGAGGACCCGAACATCACGGCTATGCAATTTTGGTTTTCAGCCGTGTCCCTTGCGTACAGAGATTTCTCTGGATTCTATGAATCTTTTAATGATATTATGTATTGTAGTTGTTGAAATTCCCAAATGCTTTGAAAAATTACGTTGAGGAACATTATTCTTAAATTGTTGCACATTTGCCAATAATGCATAGACTCTGCTTCTCTGGGAGGCTCTATTTATACTCAGTCATTTTACTGACCTGTTACCAGTTGACCTAATTAGTAGTCAGATATTCAACCAGGTGTTCTGGTTTAGCAGTACATAACTTTTCCAGTCTTTTGTTGAAACTATCCCAACTTTATTGAAACGTGTTGCTGGCTTCAGATTCAAACTGAATATATATTTGCCATAAAACAATAACATTTCTCAGTTTAAATATTTGATATGTTGTCTTTGTTCTATTTTCTGTTAAATATGGGTTTATATTATTTCAAATCATTGCATTCTGTTTTTATTTACATTTTACACAGCATCCCAACTTTTTTGGAAACGGGGTTATTTGTCAGTGCATACAGTGCTATGTCATACTCACCCTGCCTTCTATGTCCTTGTGGTGACAGTACTTCTATGATGGGATGGAGATGAGTCTGCCAGTGGACCTGACAGTTATCTGGAATGGTGAATTCAGCATTGACGACCCCACCCACAACAAAGGTGAGTCTCTGTTTCCTGCTGCAGTGCTTTCACCCTCCATGAGCCCAGGCATAAATTATCCCTATGCTGATGCTCTCTTTAAAAGTGCAGGAGCATCTGTTAGCTGTGGCAGCTTTCCATTTCTGCTTCTCTTTCTCATCATCACCATCTCACCATCTCAGTCAATCTTGTTATCTCCTCTTTGCTGCACCACTCTTGTTTTCCCTCTTAATCTTCTCATCTTCCAAGCAGTTCAGTCTAGGGACGGGGCGTGAACAGCGATAAAGGGAGTGGGAGCAGG
>JAODKN010016493.1:0-10438 GCA_026774425.1 Petrocephalus zakoni
GGTTTTCCTCGGTTTTTCAGCGGATGTGACGTCACTCCGCGCGCCGAGCTCCTATTTTCGAGAGTAAAAGGAACGCATGAATTCTCAGCAATAACTTTGTCCTTTTTCCTGATTGCAAAATATGTCCACACAACTGAAGGGCTTCTTATTTTGGAGAATACATTTCGCTGTTAGTGTTACTTACACCCTCCGTTTCCTCAGAACACGTCTGCATACTTTGGTCTTACCTAGATAACCAGCTAAACACAGGATGCTGTCCCCTGTGGGGGGAAATGTCACACCTACGTTATGAATTTAACAGCAAATGTTTACAGTTTTAGAAATGAAATCTGAATTAATGTGAATTGGGAATATTGAATGTAACAGATATTTAATGTTATTGTAATAGCATTTGTGTGACAGATATTAACATAGTGATGTCATCATTTAAACTGCAATATAGAATATCACTAATGATATAATGATGTTTTTATCGCGGTATACCGTAATACCATAGTACCCCCAACAGATCCTCACTTTGGATTCATGGACACTGTTACCTGTCAGTTTTTTACGATGTATTTCAATTGAATAAGGGGGCTAGCCTCTTAAAAATGTCTCCATGCCTGAGAGTATTTCATTTGATATCTTTTGGGATGTTAACAGTTCTTAATTGTTTTGTTATTTTAAAACTAGTCATGCAGACTTAAAGGTAAATACCACTTTGTGGTTCCTGCATTATTTGTTTGGCAAATCCTGTTAATATTTAATGAGTCAGCTAACAGTCACACTTTTGCAGGGATCACATGATAGTCAGGAGATGGATGCATCATCACCCACTGAATGAACCAAACACTGAGGAGGTAAATATGCACTAGGGGCAGTTATACATGTTTAATTATAAGAAATACTATATATTTCGTAGTACTATATTGTTAATTATTTGGGCTGAGTTTAGGCTGGGATATTGTAGTGTTTTCTTGTGTAAGGAAATGTAATTTATATGTGTGGTTTTGTACTTGTGCATCCTGGGTTTCAGATGAAGTACCCAGATTCTCTCAGAGATTATCTTTCCTTATAGCCTTCAGTCCACAGAGGCTTTTACTGACTTCATTTTGTGGCATCCCATGTTGTAATACAGCTTCACCTTCTGCTGTTCACAGGTTACAGAGAGGATCCCTGAAATCTGAAGAATCCTAATCACAGTTGGTTGTTTTCAGATTGCCTACAGTCTGAAGTTTCTAAGTCCTACTGTGTAACCAAGCTGGTCATATTCAGTTATCTGTTACAGTTCATTCTATTTCACATGAAAGA
Organism: Petrocephalus zakoni; assembly: GCA_026774425.1. Lineage (NCBI taxonomy): Eukaryota > Metazoa > Chordata > Actinopteri > Osteoglossiformes > Mormyridae > Petrocephalus > Petrocephalus zakoni. The sequence continues at coordinate 1,294 of JAODKN010016493.1, forward strand.
CTTTTCTGGGTAGCAGAACATTTGCTTGTACAAATTCACTTGGAAAAGTTTATCTGCAAAGATACATACTGGGAAGCACCAGTAACTCAGGACAACCTCAGACATTTGTAAACATGTATATATGATTTTCTTTCTTTACAGTATTAAATTGAACATTATAATTATCTGTAATTATCCTGAATAAATATTCACTGTTTTTTTCTGTGGTTCCATTGTCCAGTATCTTTGCCATTCCGTTTGAGTAAAAATAATGGATGCGTGCAGAGAAGTAATATGCTACAAAAATCTCCTTTATGACCGTAAATAAAATACAATTTAAAGCATCATCAACACACAAGAAAGGGATTCACAAGCATTATCAGCACGGTCAAAAAACTATCGCTCCACGCGATGGATTCACGTAGTCTTACTGACTGAGATAGATACCATTATAATATCACTTGAATATTCAATAAAATAAAACATATTAAATATCAATGACATATGAAACAAAAATATTATCTATGGCTCTAACATTCCGGCCCCTAATTGTATAGGCGGGATGCATAACAATTACAAGCATAAAAACAGAGCCATAACCATATCCCATTTACTTAACCACTGTATAAATAAACTTGTTAAATCTTTCAAAGTCCTATCTGGTCCCAAGTCTTTTCTTGACTCAATCTGCTTCCTGTAAAAGACAAAGCTTGTTAATAGGTCTGTCCAATATGCTGGACTTAGTTTGTACTTGAACCCGCCGTACAATTCCTCTTGAGTCAGGAAAGGTCTTCCTGATCCTTCTTGGGGCAGAACTATCCACAATGAGGACAAGGTCTCCAGGAATGAAATCTTAAGGGAATGCCATTTCTGTCATTCTTGTAGCAGTATTCTTGGGTCCATCTTGACCAAAACAAGTCAGCCATATACTGTATTTGTCACCATCTTCTACGAGAATAAGAGTCTTCCCTGTTAAACACACCAGGTGGCAAGATGGGTTGTTTCTTCAACAAAAGAAGATGATCTGGGGTCAAGCCCTCTAGGTCATTGGGACCCTCATTCTTTCTTCCAGTACCTTTGAGTTCTTTTTTGTTGTCTCTGTTTCTGTCTGAGCAACAACTGCTTCACGTTCTTTTCACTTAGCAACAAGATAGCAGCGAATGTCTTTCACACGCATCATCCATACAACAGCTTTCTTCAGTTAATGCCATTCAGAATAATATTCAACCAATGTCTTCATGGCAACAACCTTGGTTGTTCCGAGGTGACTGACTAATGCTGCCTTTTTGATCTCACTACCATCATCCATGATGTTAGGCAAGTCAGGTTTTGTAGGCCACTCACAATGATCCTTACAAAGGAAATGTGGTCCATGAAACCAGTTTTCATTCCAGATAAAGCTGGTAAACCTCGCACCTCTTGGCGCTAGATCTGCTGGATTAAGCGAATTATTTACATATTTCCACTGAGATGGAAAGGTAGCTTCTCGGATAAATGAAACCCGATTAGCGACAAAGGTTTTTAAGCATGAAGGGTCATTCTCAAATTTCCTCAGTACAGTAAGACTGTCTGTCCAGAAAACAGATTCTTCTAGTTTGGTTTCCAATTCCTGTCTTAACAGTCTATCCACTTTTACTGCTATGACTGCTGCAGTTAATTCCATTCTAGGGATTGTGATCTTCTTCAGAGGTGCTACTCTGGACTTACCCATCAGCAATGTGCAGCACTTCTGTCCTTCTTTACTGGTAAGTAGTATGTAGGAAGCTGTCCCATAACCAGTCTAACTTGCATCTGAGAAATGGTGTAACCGAGCTCTAAGAGTAGGACCAAAGCCACTAGGCTTGATACATCTGTTCACCTTGAAGCTGGATAGCTCCTGGAGGTCTGAAAGCCACTTGGACCACCTCTGCAAATGCCATTCACTGACATCATCATCCCAGCTTAATTTCCCTTGACAGAGCTCTCTCAAAATCAGTTTGGCTGAGTGAATACACGGTGCAAGCAAGCCCACCGGATCATAGACAGAGCTTACTACTGAGAGTATACCTATTCTTGTGGCTGGTTTTTCTAGCACATTTACTTTAAAACTGAAGGTATCCTCTGTGCACCACTGGACTCCTAAGGCTCTTTCAGTTGGAAGAGTGTCTTTGCTCAAGTCTAAGTCCTTCACCTCCACAGCTCTCTCATTAGCCATAACCGATGACAGAACTCTTCTGCTATTGCTAACCCACTTTGTCAAATGAAATCACCTTTTAGGCATAATGATCTCAGAGACTGTGAAAGCATGACTGCCTGTTCTTCTGAAGCTGCAGACTTCAAACAATCATCCATGTATAAATTCCTTTTAATCGTTTCACCAGCCTCAGCTGTGGCTTCATCTTTTCCATCTTCTTCTGTCAGAAACAAGCACAGCTTGGGGAAGAGGTAGTCCCAAAGATGTGTACGGTCATTCTGTACTCCACTTACTCTTCCTTTAAGTTTCCACCAGGCCACTTGTCTGGTACCCTAATTTGATAAAACATGCCTCTATATCAGCCATCATCGCCACAGGTTCTTCCCTAAACCTGGTCAGCACTCCTACCAGGCTGTTAGTAAGGTCAGGGCCTTGGAGTAACTGATTGTTCAGTGAGAACCCCTGATATGTGGCAGTGCAGTCAAAGATAACTCTAATTTTCTTCTTTTTAGGATGATACACCCCATGATGTGGGATGTACCACACCTCTCTTTCCTTGCCTTGACTACCGTCCATAGGCACCCTTGCAGCATAGCCCTTCGTTATAATGTCCTGCATGAAAATCTTGTAGTACTTCTGGAACTCTGGATTCTTAATCAGTTTCCTTTTGAGATTGATAGCTCCTTGTTCTACTAGGCGGTGATTGTTGGGCATCTTTGCTGGCCTAGATTTAAACAGAAGACTGATACAGTAATGGTCATCAATAAACTGAACAGACTGTTCCACAGATTGCATAAACTTCTGATCCTCCTGTGACATCTCCCTTTTATCTTCACAGCTGCGCTCAGAGAAGTCAGAATTGAAGTGCTGAGTTAACAACTCTTCAACACTTGCCACAGATATTCTGTTTGCTGTAAAACTCTGCAATCCTTCTTCAGTGCACTGGTATTCTTCTTCTCTCCAAATGGGACCATTTACAATCCATCCAATGGCTATTCTGACTGCATATGGACCTTCGCCTTGGCTATTAATAACTTGCCATGGTTCTATTGCCTTGTGAGCATTGGCACTTATCAGCAGGCCAATCTCGGCCTTGATGCATGGAAGGTGCACCTGCTCAAGGCAAGGCCACTTCTGCAGATCTCCTTGCTGTGGAATATTCTCCTTCTTGACAGGAATCTCTGTCTGAGTGAATACTGAAAGCAGGCTGATGTAACTTTCCTCTACAAGTCCAAGGACTTCTAGGTCTGACAGAATATAACTATGCACAAGCCTTTCCTTACCCTTAGTATGGAGCAAAATCTGTCTTCCTGCCTCTAAGGTTCAGCATTCTCATGTCTTTCTCAGTACAAAATGTTGCTGAACTACCTGGGTCAATGAAGGCATATGTTTCTACTGTCTGTACACGTTTCTTGGATTTAAGTCTCACAGGTACAATGGACAACACACATTCTCTGCTTCCGGCCCCAGTATATGCACATGTCTCCTGTCCTAACGGTGCTACGGTATTAGTAGTCTTGTCCTTAGATGGACTGTCCTTGCCATCTTTAGCTGAAGCCTTTTCTTTCTTGTGCATATGCAAAATGCTTGGATGTTTGAGTGAGCATATCTGACATGTCAGTCTTCTCATGCAATCCTTGCTTAAGTGACCATATGCAAGACAACCAAAGCAGAGACCTTTAGATTTCAAAAATTCAATCTTATCTTTGTGCATCTGTTTCTTGATGTTCTCATAGTGCTGAAGCATGTGCTCCTTTTCACAGAACACACATGCCTCCTGAGCATCATTCAAAGATTCAATCCTGTCACTTTTGCTTGACTGCAATTCAGGGGCAATACTTGTAGCAAAACTACTACCTTTTGCAGTGCTATTCTTTACAGACTTAGCAGAAGTACCCTTTTCCTTTGTATTGGCATATGCATTGGCTTCTTGAAGGCTACCAAATAAAGGGTCTACTGCAACTTTTGCTTGTCACTCTATATAGTCAACTAGGTCTGCAAACCTTGCATTTGTTCCTCGACTCACCTGCATTTCGAATGCCATGTGTCTCCACTTTTCCCTCATTTTATAAGGCAGTTTGGAAAGTATGGCTCTCATATTTGTGGGATTGTCCATTTCTTCCATGTAGTCAACATCCTGCATGGTGTTTCAGCAACCAATCAAAAAGAGTGCATTAGCTTTCAAGGCCTTCTTCTGTCTTTATCTGTGGCCACTGCAAAGCCTTTTCAATATAAGCCATTGCTATTTTCAACTCATCACCGTAATGTTGATAAAGTAGTAGTCTGGCTTCTCTACAACCCTTTTCAGGTCTCATAAGTTCACAGCTTCTTACCAGAGCTTGCGGCTCTCCACTGGTATACTGCTCCAGAAAGAAAAGCTTATCTTTGTCACGAACATGTGCAGATTGCGCAGGTCTAGTGTTTCTAACTGTAGTGTCAGGTATTTGATAATCATGGCTGCGGTGTGGTAAGTGGTCCCGGACTTCACTGACATCGTCTGCTGTTGCGTCAACTGCAAGTAAAGGATGGGCATCAGTGTAATCTATACGGGATTTAGGTGGCCTTCCAAGAATCCTTTCTGCAAGACTTTGTCCATCTGTGCTCGGCAACTGGGACTGCACATATTCATTCATTGCATCACAAGGACCTTCATAATCTTCCAACACCTTCAGCTTAACAGTAGAGGCTGCTATGGCTGTTTCTAATTCTAACTGCTCCATCTCCGCTCTTATTTGGGCTTCTTGCAATCGTATTGCTTGCTTCTTTCTCAGTGAAGCTGCCTGTGCCACTAGAACAGCTCTTTTAGCTTCTTCCCTCATGCGTGCAGCAGAGCTTGCACAGGACACAGCTGATGGGCGACCAGTGATGGAGCCAGCTTTACTCTTATGTCTTTGGCTGCCTCCTGCTGCCTCCGAGACACTGTCCCATGGATCAACTTCATCCTCTGTTTCAGTACTCCTTTGTATTTTAATCCATTTTTCAGTCTCAAGCAAAAATCCTTTAATTGCAGCTGACTTTGGCTCATACTAGTTAGTCTGATCTGCACTGACTTCATGCTCCGTTCAATGAGCACACGTGCCTCTTCATATAGCTTGGACAAACTGTGCAGAACTTTACTTACAGGTTCCCCACTGTTTTTCATATTATCCATTTCTTTCATTTTAATTGTCAGTTGAGCCAATTTTGATCTTCTTTGACTAATAAGCCTCTGAAGTTTTTCATCCAATGCTCTGCATATACTGGGGCTCCCACTTGAGGGCAGTTCCTTGCCATTCACCACATGCCACATCAGCTAATGGTTCCTCTGTCATAATGGAAACTCGTGGTATGACAAAACCACTCACAACAAAGTTTCAAAGAGTGAAACGGGTTCGGTTGGGCTTAATAAACTTGCAAAAAGACCTTCTAAAAATGTTCTCCACCTTTTTCATTAATAAGCCATCATCTGAATGAGCTTCTTAGCATGGATTTCGTCTGTTTAAGTTCCGTTTTTACAGCTCTGTTAGCATCGTAGCACTCACGTTAGCATGTAAACGCTGTACATTCCTTTGTCTCGGGAATGGCTTGGACATTCTCCTCAACAGCTCCAATGTCCACTTCTTATGAAGTTCAACGTCCTTTCTTTCCGTTTGGAGCAGTTTTTTGACAAATTGTTATGGCGATGGATCCAGTATCTTCACCATTCCATTTGCGTTCGAGTAAAAATAATGGTCGTGTGCAGAGAAGTAATATGCAACAAAAATCTCCTTTATGACCGTAAATAAAATACAATTTAGAGCATCATCAACGCACAAGAAAGGGATTCGCAAGCATTATCAGCACGGTCAACCACGCATCTAAAATCCTTCCATCTAACAAAAAAACACACGTGACTATAGTCTTTTTCACATACAAAAAAAATTGGTCATACCAAACTATCAACCTAGGGGTCTGGATTCACGTAGTCTTACTGACAGATAGATACCATTATAATTTCACTTGAATATTCAATAAAATAAAACATATTAAATATCAATGACATATGAAACAAAAATATTATCTATAACACCTGTCGGCTCTTGACCTGAGTGTCTTCTCTGTAATTGATGTGATGCTACCCCAGTTAGTACTACAGTAGCTTGAACCATGTTTGAACTACAATGTCCTCAGAGCTGCTTGGTCTGACTTCCACAGCAGGAAGCCTGCAACGACTCAAAAGGTTTTAATATTCCAAAATATTAAATTTAATTCAATTACATTTGTATAGCACATTTTCACAACTTTACATTGTCTCAAAGTGCTTTACATTATCTCTGCCAAAAGCGCCCCATTGAGCAAGCCAGAGGTGATAGTGGCAAAGAAAAACTCCCTAGAAAAAAGAAACATTTGGAGAAACCAGACCCAAAGGGGAGCCCATCCTCCAGGAGTCAATTGGACAAAATAACAAAATCTAAATTTATACAGTACATGTGTTAAGATTTCAGTCTCTATGCAGGGGCAGGCGGGTGCTTGTGCTGCTTCTGATGGCAGGATGAGCAGTGGTACAGCAGCAGGGAAGGAAGGAGAGGCATCACAGGAGCAAAGGGCAGGCAGGCAGGAAGGACGTCACAGTAGGGCTGCACAATTAATCGAATTTTAATCACGATCACGATTTTGGCTGCCACAATTAAATTAAGATGATCGTCGACGATATTAACACTTGAATAGCGGGCTCTGCTGCATATCAAATCAAGCACTTTCCCAACGAAAAGTCAGCCAACCATCAGGGGGCGAACGAAAGCATAGACTGTATGAGCCGCAACCTCAAATTGTGACAAAGTGAGACGCACACTTACTGTTTGTTTAACCCTCTCGGTTCGCCGACGGGACCGAACAGAACATTTGCCGAACCGTTTAAATAACTCCGCGAGTGTTTGTCATAGAAACATTTAAAAAAAACACCGGCAGAAACCTTAAACAGTCTACTTTTAAAAAATACATAGGAAGAAACTAAATGTATTTTCACGACTTTGCAAAGAGAATAAAAAGTAGAAGGGGGGGTGACTCGGGTGTCTGTGTCGGTAGGCAGCTGATTGCCCCTCCCTTTGCAAATCGCGTATTCACATGCTAATGATAAGCTAGTCCGGCGCTCGTTACTGGATAAGGAAATGTGTGAGAACGCCCAGCGTAACGCCTATAAATAAGAGCACATGTCAGCTTGTGTTTACACTGACCGTCTGCAAACATGACGTGCGTCCTCCGCTGGATGAAAGCGCTGGGGACAGTGAGGAAGAACTGCAGCATTTTGAGCAGCGACTGGATTCCGATGAGTAAGTAAAATCGCTTTGTGAAATATGGTAATGCTGCACAGGAACAGGATAGTATTTATCGCTTTCCACAGCTAATACGCCGGCGTACTACTTATGTTTTTATGCGTCGCTACTCGTTCTCTTACTGAAGAATTATTTTACTGTGCATATGTATCATGGCTGCTGCAATGTGTAAATGGTTAATTCTGAAGAGAGGGCAACTGTTCACATTGTTTTTATTGTTATTTTACGAGAATTTTACGAGTATTTTACGTTGTATTGCATTGAAATTGTATTGTTACTTGGTTAACTGAGTGGCTTTTGTAACATTCTATGTACCATATCCATTGCATGTATTAAACTGTAAAAATACTTTTGTCTTTTTTGTCTCAAATTGATGGGTCCGATTTGATGGGTGTCTGACAGTGGCCGCTACCACTTGAACCCAAAACTACCAAGACCGCTTGTTGGTGCTGAGTTTGTGCTGAATAAAAGTATCTGCAGCACTTCTTGATATGATGTTTTTTAGATAGGTGAAATATTTGAAAATGTTAAGGCATGTCTGACTACCCTGAAACTGGCTGAGAGGCCTCAGACAGTTAAAATAGAAAGTGCACTAAAAATGTCTTACCTAAAATAATGAATAATCGCAATTAATAATCATGATCACAATACTGATAAAAATAATTGTGATTATCATTTTGGCCATAATCGTGCAGCCCTACGTCACAGGAGGGAGAGGCATCACAGGAGCAAAGGGCAGGCAGGCAGGAAGGACGTCACAGGAGGGAAAGGCATCACAGGAGTAAAGAGCAGGCAGGCAGGAAGGACGTCACAGGAGGGAGAGGCATCACAGGAGCACAGGGCAGGCAGGCAGGAAGGACGTCACAGGGGGGAGAGGCATCACAAGAGCAAAGGGCAGGCAGGCAGGAAGGACGTCACAGGAAGTAGAGGCAACACAGGAGCAAAGGGCAGGCAGGCAGGAAGGACGTCACAGGAGGGAGAGGCATCACAGGAGCAAAGGGCAGGCAGGCAGGAAGGATGTCACAGGAGGGAGAGGCATCACAGGAGCAAAGGGCAGGCAGGCAGGAATGATGTCACAGGAGGGAGCAGCATCACAGGAGCAAAGGGGTGGGGGAAGGAAATAAGAAATAGTGCATTAGCCAGAGTAGTGGAGACTAGAGGCAGAACAAACAGTTGGGTGAGTGCAATATGTAAGTTCTGGCAGATATGGCTATGGCAGCATAAATAAGAGGGAGAGACAGGTGGGAACACAGGCATGGGGTGTCCCTGAATGTCAGCACTCCAGTGTGACGCTAGAGTGACAGCACTGACACGTCAGTTCATCCAAAGCCAATGGCACCGATCCCCACCCAGCTCTGCTGCTCACACTGTAAATCTAACTGGGAGTGAGCGACTAGCTGGAGCTAGAACTAGATTCCCTATATGCTAGACTAAACAAGCATGTTTTTAATCTAGACTTGAATATTGAGGGTGAGTCTGAATCTCGCACATCCGCTGGAAGACCAGTCTTCTAAACCAGGGAGCTAGGATGCATCATCTGGTTTAACAGATACATTTTATATATATATATATATATATATATATATATAACAGTGTAGTGGAGTGAGCTGTGATGTCCGACACAGAAGGAGAAGAGGGAGTATAAATCCGGGCGCCGGATGGAGTGAGCTGTGATGTCCGACACAGAAGGAGAAGAGGGATT
>JAODKN010016495.1:0-10434 GCA_026774425.1 Petrocephalus zakoni
GAAATGTCCCCACCAATAATTTAATCCATTTAGTCATAGGTCCCCACCAATGTCCAGAGCAAATCTACGCCCTTGCCTCAAGGTCTCTTTATTTTGTCGTTACACTTTTGTGTTCGAGTTTGTTTGTTAATAAACCATGTTGTCTCACGAGCTATTCCGTGGATCATCCATCATTTCCCCGCCATGCCCCACCGTAACAGAATTATGCTGTAATAGTTTTTAATGGGATGCACCCATGACTTTGCTATTAGCTAAAAAGTGTTTGATTAAACAACGGTCGATAAAAAGCACAATTAATTGACCATAATAGAAAGATGAGTGGATATTAAATTACGGTTACATTTAGAGTAACATGAAAATATATGCAGAATTTATGTACATGCATATTATAGATGTGTGGAAAAAAATAAGACATACCAATTGGAAGATCTTCTTTTAAAAAAAGTATATCTGTGTTTATTTCAATTCCATGACTGTAAACTGTAAAAAAATAATAATAATTAAAACATTGGTGAAAAAAATGTAACAATGCATGGGTTTGTGGTGATCCTAAAACTTGTCAAATTGTGAAGTGTACAGTCTTAGAAGGAAATGAATTGTGAAGATAAAGCTACTCACCAGCCAGAAGCAACAGGAGTAAAAATGTCCTTGTCATCTTAAGAGCTCCTTACACTAAAAAACTAACAGAACACTTGTGAGTTTGGTTGTTTTGCACCTATTATGATAATACCATCTATTGCTATTACCAGACAGCAAGTGTCAAAAACAGCACTTCATAAACAGTAAACCTAAACACCCACTTCTGAACCAAATGTTTTAATGTAATGTTGTTTAAATAAATACTTTAATTATTACTAAAGGATGAGCGTCATGGTATCAATCTTATTAAAGCAAAGTCTTTATTAAATTATAATGTTTATTACCTTGAAATTAGATTTCAAAATAATTCATTTCAAAGTATTCAGCATTTATTAATTTATATTTTCATTCTTATTTCATCTATTAAATAACATTTGATTTTCAGTTATGTATGCAAATATTTGCATTTAACAGATAAAATAAAATAAGTTACACTGGAATATTTAAATAAGCACGAGTAAAAAGTAGTTGCTATATTGTTTCAGCATATTAATGTTGACTCTGACCAGCCTGTAGTATCCAATGTAGAAAAACTGTTTCTATGCAAACTGTGCATTTTCTAAAGGTTCTCCAATCAAAATCTATAACCGAACATAATGAAAACAATATTTAATTTTTGCTTTTTAAAACTTGAATGATCCCTCAAAAATATTCAGTTATAGCTATCTAATTATTGATGTCTGCAACAAAATAGCCTATCCAATGAGTTTTATAAAATTATGGTAATATTTAATGAATTAGATGTCTTTAGTATGATAGAAAGCTGAAATATGCATCCTTACCTTATCAAGCTGAGTTCCCTCGATGTTTGTAATAAGAAGGCATTCCTCAGTATGAGAATACGAGCTGGACAAGAACTTTGTCTCTCCAAGCAATAGTTATGAGCTCTGGTAATAGGAATATCCGAGCTATAAAGATAAATCATTAACACTCAGTGAGGAGCACAGAGATGAAATACAAGCTATGATCACAAATCATGCCGTATAGATTTACAGCAGTGCAATTAAAATGAGATGTGGCACTGGGTAAAGTTCACCCAGGATCATGTTATGCAGTGAGTCTAATTATATGACCAGTGTGGAACACTGTCAACATTCTATTCATTCTAGCACTGTAGCATCTTACAACCTCCTCTAAAGTATAGGATTATAGAGGACTCCAACCCTGAAGGTGTGAAGGCAATGATGGTGCTCAGGGCTGTGCTGGAGCTCGAAGCCCATTCCAGGCAGCAGGTTTTTCATTATTTACTGATTACCTTAAAACTACATTTTATTAAATAAATCATGAGCCATCAATATAGAAAAAGTTGTCATACTTGTCATGCTCAGCCCCGCCCTGCATGTCTTTTCCCCTGTGTTTCCCTCAGGCGTGACTCAATTGCCCACACCTGAGTCCTATTTAGCTTTGCCTTGCGTTTCTATCCCCCTGTTAACCCAGCACACCTGCCTTGGGTTTGTTCCCTGATGTCCTGCCCTTTATTAGTTAGTCTGAGTCCTGTTACCCCTGTCGGTTGTTGTCAATGCTACCTGTCATTCTTGGCTCCTGTTTCTCCCTTGTCAAACCAATAAACACCCCTTGGAGGGTTTTGTACCACTGCAGCCTGCATGATGGTTCATTTATCCTGCCGCCAATATGATAATATTACCTTTTTGTCCATTATGATTTCATTTTTTTTGTGAACACAAGGGTTCAAAAATGTATGGAACATAACTTGAAATTTCTATTTTACCCAGCTAAATGAGGAAGCTCATTAAACAAGACGGTGAAATTGAAATTAGCTTGCAAGTAATGCCTTTTACTCAGCTGAATTGAAAATAGAACTTTTTTTATTCAAGCTTATTTGGTGCTGCTGCTGTTTTCAGCCATGTACACACCCATATTTATTCTACCTTATTGCAGATAAGGAAACCTTTAGACCATCACCAGGAAACCAAACAATATTGAAAAATGTGCTCCATAAAACGGTTATGATTATGTAAAAACCACAGAAGTCTTTGCAACGTTCTGAGGAGTAATGACAGAAATTATGTACAGGTACTTTCAAAAATTCATTAGCATGTTCTATAAAATAATTTCTGTTTAACTAAGTGGCAATAGATTACAATTTGTGAGTTGTGTAGCAGGGCTGCAATCTTAATTCTAGTTATGTCATCTACTGATCAGGACTTGTAGATTTGTCACAAGAAAACATAACTGCTATTGTTTTTAGAGAAATGATTCCAGTCAACTGAAGAGCTCTGTATGGCATAAGCTTGTACTGTAAACACATTAAGGCAATGGCGCATACTGACTGTCAGCTCTGGCAGGGGTACTGCTCAAACCAGAGGTTCTCACTTTGACCACAACATAGTCCATATACTTAGGGGGAAAGACAACAGCGGGGTGTGTCACATTTTGGCATACCACACACCCGAGCCTTTAGGGCCCCTGGGAGATTAATATAAAATTGACGTAGACATAGGTACGAAGTACAAATTCTCCTAAGCAGATCTGTGAACATGTGATTTATATGCCATTTTCTATTGCTACTTTACCAACAGCTGTTTCGTAAAACCTATAACTGTTTCCTTTTATCCATGGGAGCATAGTTCACAGTTCAGACATTTGGCCTATTGCCTATTTACATGAACACAACCAGCAGGGTGCCACATCCCTTTCCCACCCCCAAGAGGCACACTGTCCAAGACAAAGTGACACTGGGCTCACCTAGGGCAATCTTATCCGCAAAGGGCTGGTGTGTATGCAGGTTTTCGGGATAACCCGAAGGTCAGCTGTTCAAACCCAGGTGTGAGAATTCTTCAGCCAATCAGTCCCCTAATTAGTGATCTAATTAGTGAGTTGCAGCGAAAACCAGCCTACACAGCGGCCCTTTGCGGATAAGATTGCCCACCCCTGGTCTAGGGCACCATCGGGGCTTATACTGACACTGATACATATTTTATTTTCAATTTAAAGAATAAAACAAATAATAATAATATATATTTAAATAATATATATTTAAAATATAATAAAATAATAATGAAGCAAGTATCTCACGATGGATACAATTTCTAGTGCCTCTGACTACAGTTCTTAAATCGAATGGGTGTGTTGTGAAAGACAGCCAGCAGAGGGCGCTCCTCAACTGACATGCGGAACAAGATAACAAGCAGATACAGCGCTTGAAAAAATTAAGAAACCAGTCTATATTTTTAAAAAATCTGCGTTGTTAAATCCTGGTTTAATCCTAGCTCTGCTGGCAGAAGGCTACACTGAGCGGCAGGTTGCATCCAGGTTCAACGTTTCTAAGACAGCAGTAGCCCACACAAGAACAAGGTGAAGCAGGGGACACTGGCAGTGACCAGGAACCTGCCAGGTAGAGGGGGGAAGCGACTTCCTAATGCCAGAGATGCCCGTCACCTTATCCAGCAGTGCCTCATGAACCGGAGGATGACATCAAGGGACCTTCATAAGGAATGGGAAACATGAAGTGGTGTGACATGCACAGCTAGGACAGTTAGTATCAGGCTCCTAGAAGCAGGACTGAAGTCCCATAAAGCGAGGAAGAAGCCCTTCATTAAAGGGAAACAGGGAAGAACCAGGTTGCAGTTTGCAAAAGAAAAATAACATACTGTATATTCTACACAGATGCATAACTATAAATTGAGAAATGAGTGAAACATTGTGCTGTGGTCTCCTAATTTTTTCTGGAGCTGTACACGCCAAAACATAATACTGAATTCTACAGCACAAACTTTTAAGTGCATCTAAAACAAATAATTACATCCCAATATATTCAGAATTATATCCTGAGACAACCAGTTTAAATTATATTTAAACTGTTTGGTTAGGGGCAGGCAGGTGGTGTAGTGGTTAGGGCCACAACAGTGTAATTGAAAGATTGCCAGTTTCAGTCCCTGACCCACAAGTACTACTGAGGTACCATCCCCAAGCACTGCTCCCGGGGCGCTCATGTAGCTGCCCCCTGCTGTGACACAGTGTCACATGGGTTAAAAGCAGAGGACGCATTTTGTTGTTGCGTACTGCAGTGTGTCAACAATGACGATTAATCATCTTCATCTGTAAATTATATTGTTTTAGCCACATTTTCACCTGAACACTAAAGTTCTCATAAAATGTGTGTATAACCTCTGGGTATTGTCATTGTCATTGTACCTAAGCTTTCTATATTCCATTTTACTCTACTAGGAGACACTGGTGAGTGAAATTGATCCAGCCTCCATGGAGCAGCTGGAATTTTGAGCCTTGCACAAAGGCTTGATGGTGATAGGACTACTCTGTTGACTGGGGGGTTTTAAGCAGCGACTTTCTAATCACAGACACAGAGCACTTACCCACAAAGCAACATGCCAAGATTTGCAGTTTTAAATCACACCCTGCAGCCCCACTCCCCTCGGCCTGACCCTGCACTGGGTCCCCATCTCATCTGTGTGTGTGGGTTTGCATAGATAACATTTTGGTCCCCAAAGTGTGGTAAAATCTGAAACTTCCTTACTTTTGGGGACATTCTTTCAGGTCCCCATTTGGATAACCTCAATTTTATAAAAATCTGTGAATGCAATCAAAAAAGTAAAAATGCCCAAAGTCTTGTATTTGGGCTGGTTACTTACGGTTAAGGTTAGAACTGGGTTGGGGTTTAGAGTATTGTGATTGGGATTAGGGAACTGTGTGTGTGTGTGTGTGTGTGGGGGGGGGGTTGCATAGATCACTTTTGAGGACCAAAATGTCCCCAAAGTGTGGTGAAATCTGAAATTTCCCTACATTTGGGGATATCTTTTCATGTCCCCATTTGGATAACCTGAGTGTGTGTGTGTATGTGTGTTCGTGCGTGTGTGTATGTATGTATGTACGTCTGTGTAAGATGACATACGTGAAAAGAAGCATTCCAATACACTGTACCAACACGTGTGCAAATGCAAAACACAGCTGACCCTATAAGCTTAGGGCTGCAGGCCGCCAATGGTCTGGAAATATTGCGTAAAATTTTTGGTCTCCTTGCGCAGTGAAGTCCTGGGTTGTTCCTCACTGTACATCCATAGATAGCTTCTGGGATAGGCTCCAGATCCCCAAGACCATGCATAGGACAAGCAGGTGAAGAGAACAGAAGGATGGACAAACTCAATAACATCATAGATATGCTGTCGATAACAATATAATCAGTTCTTAAATAAAGATGAAGGCTATAGTCTACAAGGCAGACTATGCTTCCCAGTGAGGGTCAAATTGGAGAGGGCCTTGGACTTCACAGGTCATAAAATATCCAGCTGAAGGCTATGAAAGTAACGTTTAAGCAAATTAAAGTGAATTGAACTCCCTTGTCTACCAACCACAGTCTTTGCTGGGGTCTGCAAGCGATTTCATAGCAGCTTTAGCATCCTGCTAACAGGAGCACAGAGCTTAACTGTTATACATCCATGACACAGCAAGTGTGCAGGTTAACCATCAGATTCTGGCTTCCACAGGTTTATCACTTTCATTGTATAATTGTATAATTTTTCAGATTTTTTATTAAATAAGTTCAGTTCATTTTTACCTAGTACCCTTCCAAGCAAAATGACCTAAATCAAAAACCAGGGTATGTAACAACGCATTATGTAATAATACCACATTATGTAATAACTCGACAAAATGTAACAAATTTTCACTTCAATATGTAATAGCACTCACAGTTCGTAAAAATCTGTCACATTTTGTAATATCTTAAGCACAGTATGTAATACTGCATTTTGTAATAAATTATTATATAACATATTAGGGTGGTTATAACAAAATGTAATACTGTGCATTATGTAATAAACAACCGAAACGGATGTCTTCACCCCCCACCCCCAATGACAGAGAGTCAAAACGATCAGTCCTTGCGCTAAGTTCCCATTATTGTTTAATATTGATGTCTAATACAGAAAGCTGTTTTGCTTTTGAAAATGTTCCAAACCTCCAACTTTGAACAAAAAACTGATGGGGACCTTTGGTCAAAATGTTTGAGACCCCATGCCATAAGCTTCTGGTTTCCAGTAGCAAAACCACCTGAGCTGATACAGGCAATGTTTGGACAGACAGGATTAACTGAAATCCCTTCAGCATTGGTCTCCAGGGCTCCTGCTAGAGACATCACAATACTTTAATTAGATAAATGGAAGCTGGGACTTAATACTTTATAAACTGAAATAATCATTTTAGGTCATTTTAAAATTCAATTCAGCTCAAATCATTTTACGTAGTGCCCTTCACAACAGTTTTCCCAGGGTGCTTTACATGGGTATGTTGCGATACATTACTATACAAAGACAAGAGTAGAACAGATAAAATGAATTACAAAAAAATGAAGGAAAGAAAGCCAATTGACAACGGAGGAGAGGAACCAAAAACTCCCAAAGAGGGAGAAAAAGAACCTCTGGGGGTCCAAGGTCAACTGGCTGCCCAACCCCCCTGGGCATGCTAACATCACAGAAATAGAAAGAGTGAGCATGCTTGTTCAAAGTGAGAACTATGGTCGAAGTCCAACAATGAATTAGTTCTCCATGCCGGCTGTTTTACTGAGGCAGGTTAACGGCCGCACCCAAAATGTTGAAGGTTACAAGCCATATCCACAATGTCAGCCCTCCGTGGGACTGAACCAGGATGCCCCGGGCAGCATCCGGACATGTGGGAAGGCAGATAGCATGGATGGTCAGAACATGCATCGACACACTAATGAACAAGTGCAAAATTGTAATATGGTTACCTGGCAGCTGTTCCAATTTGATTATATTTCCCAGTGCTTGTCCTACAGCAGTGCTTCCTGGTTCTTAGGAGCACTGTCAGTGTTATTTGGCAGGCTAAGCCTCTGTGCTTGGAATCAGAAGGTCACCAGTTCAAGCCCAAGCATGCTTTGATCTATGTCTGTGTGCCATGGAATAGGCAAAAAGATAATTCAATAAAGTGTTATCAGAATTTTTTTGGTTGAAGACCAGGACTCCAATAAGTAGTTGAGGGAAGTTATATCCAGCACATTACACTGATAAAGGGACAAATTAAAACAAAAAGGAGTGATGTGTAAATTCCATTCAACCTGTACTGTATTGAAAACTCTGCAGCATCACCCGTTTTACCTTTACTTATTTTATTATTATTTTTTTAAATATACACGCATGTCCGATCTTATGACTACAACATGCACTTGATGACTTGATGCTGGATGGTCCTATTCCACAGGTATTCTTTCCAAAGAGTATTTGAACTGTTGATTCATCGGACAAAACACAATTCCACTGTGCTACTTTCCGTCTTGGAGCTTAGAGAGATTGGTAACGTTTCTAGACAACATTGAAGTATGTTTGCATAGTAAAGCCTTAACTTCCATCTGTGGCTGCAGCAGTGAATAGTGTCGACCAGAGGTGTCAATGTCAGGTCCAGAAAGTAAAAATCCAGACCAGGATTTTGTTTCAACCAATCAGTTGTGCATAAAGAGTCACAGTCACTAGTTGGTTGAAACAAAATCTTGGTCTGGATTTGTACTGTCTGGACCTGAAATTGACACCTCTGATGTCGACTGACAAAGGGTTACCGAAGTAAATTAGCTGGTATGTATTTCTCATAAAGATGTGAATAAGAAAAATATATTAACACATCACAAAACAACTCTAAGTACCATATCTAGCTAGACCCCACTTTTTCTTAATTTAACACATTTTTCCCATGCTCCCCGCAAAAATGCCATGTTTTGTGAATTATGTATATGTAAACATACACAGAACAAAGGTACTCAACTGCAGGGCATACCTTTTTTAAATTATTTTTTAATCTATCTATTCATCATTTTATTGAATATATTTATTTATGCCACCAGGCTTCTTTAACTACAACTATATACCACAATGTATGAATAGTAGATAGCATGTAAATCTCACAAAAGTGGTATGCCAGGCCAGGTCAGGTTGGGGGGCATGTATTGGTACAGCAGGTTGCTGCACCCACCACATGACGAAACACCTCGGGATTCTGGTTGGTGTCCCCACACATGGTCCAGTCCCACCCTCCAGAAATGGCCATCTATCTGCTGCAGCCAGATGTTACGTAGGCGCCCCCTGGTCCAGCTGCTCTGTTCCTCAGCAATGAGGATCCTGTGAGCCGGATCACCCTCACCCACATGATTGTAGTACCATAACTGATGCTCCCTCACAATGCAGGTAATGTGCCTCATTTGGGACTCCCTGAGCAACCGCTTGTTTAGCACAAAGTCAAATCAGTGGTATTCTCTGAAGAGACACAGTACCAAAAGAGTCCAGTCTTTCTCAGGTCATTGGATAGCGTCCATGTCTTGTAGCCGTACAGCAAAACAGGGAGCACCAGGACTTTAATGACTTGGACTTTAGGGTATTACAAATATATTGGGAGTGCCACACCCCTTTCCAGTGACCTCATGACCCCTCCATGCTCTCCCAATCCGTCTACTGACTTCATAGGAAGAGTCACCAGGGACAAAAATGTCACTGCCGAGGTAAGTGAATGTGTCGATGTGGTCAACATTCTCTCTGCAGACAGACACACTGCTGATGGCAGTGCCCAAGAGGTCATTAAAGGCCAGGATCTTGGTTTTAATCCAGGACACTCGCATGTCTCTCAAAAGCCCTGTCATTGATTCCATGAGGATCACAGCATTGTCCGCAAAGTCAAGATCGATAAATCTTTCCTCATTAACATATGCCTGATAGTCGCTGGACCCCATGACTCTGCCCAGCACCCAGTCCATGCAAGCACTGAACAGAGTAGGAGCAAGAACACAACCCTGATAAACCCGAGAATCTACTGGGATGAACACAGAGGATCTGTCTCTACTCTGCACAGCCCTCACAGTACCGGTATACAGGCCAGCAACTTGGAGGGATCCCATGAAGTCAGGATGTTCCACAGCGCAGCTCGGCAACTAAGTTGAAGTTGAATATTATCATATGTACAAAGCACAGTGTGCAGAGCACAATGAAATGCTTACTTGAGTGCCATCTTCGCAAGCAGAACATAAGGTAATCAAAAAACATAAGACATAAAAAGACAAGCAGTGCAGCAAACAAAATGCAGTGTAAAGTGTAAATGTAAAGTGCAGTGTAAAGTGATTGTGTGCAATAACATTGTATGCTACAGTATTACTCAAAGAACAAATTTCTTGCACAGGGAGGAAGAGAAAGCACAGTTACTGTGCATTGAACAATCTGATAGCGCAACAACACCAACACAACCCTCAGTGCGTTGAACAGTCTGATAGTGCTGGGGCAAAACCTGCTTCTGAATCATGCTGTGCGTGAGTGGATTCTCCTGAGTCTCCTGCCGGATGGCAGGAAAGTAAAAAGTGGCAATGCAGGGTGGCTCAGGTCCTTCATGATGCGCTTAGTTTTATTGTAACAGCATGTGGTGTAAATGTCAGTGATTGCAGGGAGTGCTGTGCCTATGACCCTCTGAGCCGTTTTCACCACTCTCTGCAGAGCCTTCTTGTCCTGAGCAGTGCAGCTGCCGTACCAAGACGCAACACTCCCCGTAAGTCAAACGCTTTATGAAATTCGACAAAGGCTGCAACTTTAGCATTTGCATTTGGGCTCAATGGGAAGCCTTAGTGCCAGGATGTGGTTGAAGGTAGACTTCTTAGGCAGGTTGTCAGGTTGGGTCTTAGACTCCACCTGGAATAACATCTCAGGCTCTCTTCCCCCCCGCCACACTCCCCGCTGGTGGGTGAGGCCCCCGGCTGCCGATGCGTTGGCGGTTCTCGATGTCCGGGGCTGGGTGCTCTGGTGTGTGCTGGCTCACTCTCGGCGGTTGACTGGC
>JAODKN010016496.1:0-10425 GCA_026774425.1 Petrocephalus zakoni
TGAAAAGCATACTGTATATGTATCGAATCTAGAAAACGTGATCGCAAAGTCTCTCATTGGCTTCTACAAAATAATAATACGAAAATTTCAAATCGAGAGGGTCTTGCGCTAAACATTAACGTATCACGGTGAAGAAAACTGCGATTTATGATTTATAGTGGATTTCCGGAGTCACTAGCCATTCAGCCTTTTTACTAGCCACAATTTTGTTACCATAGCCACATTGGCCAGTGAGCAAAAAAGTTAATGTCATGCCCTGCAGGTGATACATCTGTATCATCAGGTCTGAACACAAATAGTATGAGATGGGGTTATTAAGCATGTAAATCTCGGTTTTCCAGACAATTGTGAGGGAGTAGCAAAGGATAGCGAAAACTGTTGTTTTCCACGCCTGCTGGTCCTTTGGCAGAGTTGAAGTGGTGGCGTGCGGTGTTTTGTTCTCTAAGTCTCTTGCATTATGGGAGATGTTACTAAGTCCCCTGTACTATCCTCCGGATTCAAGTACCGTAGTTCTGTTTATACCCCCGTAAGAAAGTGATTTTTGTACATTCAGGATATTGTGTTTAAGGAAAACACAATATATGGGGTTTTATATGCCACAAGAGGCTGTGTGAGCATGAAGCTTTCTCATCAAATCACTTCTTTTAAGTGTTCATTGAGATTTTTGCCTTATTACAGACATTCTGCAGATGAATTTGCTTACCCGGGAGAAGAGTGCTTTATGTCTCCTCTGATTATTCTTATTCACTAGGCTTGCTAAAAGCAATGGTGATGACATGCGGGCAGAGGTGTAAGGTATAAGGTGTAAATTAGGGGCGGGGCTTACTGAGTTATATTGAAGGTGATTCCAGCTCAGTACTCAGTGTGCTTCAAGCTCTGTTTTGGATTTCTTCTCTGCTGGTAAGGTAGGACTGTCTTTGTTTACTTTCTGTCTTGGACTCAGTTGAAACTGTTGTAGTCAGTAATGTCTGCTAGTTTCTGGTAATCAGTTGTTTCAGGTAGCCAATCAAGTGTTGTTTCGGGTCTCCCTGAAGGTGTATATTAGGGGCAGGGCTTACTGAGTTATACTGAAGCTGATTCCAGCTCAGTAATTAAAAAAAATACTAATTTAAAAAAATATATTGGATATAATCTATGCAAGGAATAATCATTAAAATTGCAAAGTTAGATAAGCTTTTTCCCGATGCCAAAGTAAAAATGTTTTACCAAAACTTAACCCCCTGCACCATCCATGATGTCCGTATAGAACTGGAAGTAAGAAAAAGTCTTGCGACGTAAGAATTTTATGTGCATAACATGAGATGTTTAGATTTAGTATACAACATCGTCCAGCTGTATACTACAGCCATTGTTCAAATTCAGTACAAAATGCCCTGCCAGCAGTGAAAACCCAACAAAAGAAGTACCAAACTTTTGGTACTTTATTGAGGTACCGAAAGTACCAAAAAGTATGGTCCTTGCTGCGGTGGAAAACCCCCCCTAAACACTTTTTTGGACCATATGAGTAGACTCACATATCCACAGAGAGAACATATAAGATCTTAGGCTTCAAAATTGAGCCCTCAACCACGGGGCTCTGAGAACACAGCGTTACCAGGCCTTCAACGAAAAAGTAGCCCCAGTGCATTTAAATTCACATTTCATTTCCAAGCTGCAAAAAAACCTGCTCAGTGTAGCAAAATAGCCTGAAATTAGCATTACCCCAAGGTACTTCTATGCTTGTAAATATTTTTCAGATTGAAGGATTCAGCTGCTGCCTGAAACCAGAGGTACCCTGATTGGTCTTTCGCTCCAGAACAACGGTCGATTGGCTTCTGAGGCCGCTGACTTTTTCACCTCATTTACTAGAGATGGTAAAATGTGCTGAATAATAAGTCTGACTTTTGACCTGATCACTCCTGCCACCAATAATATGCTATTTTAACTCTTTTCTTCCTTGTACAAGCACTTTCCTCTCGCACGTGTCTCTGATGCCCCTTGGGTTAATCCTTTGCTAACCACCTTCCCTCCCGGCACATTGGAGGAATGGATGGCAGAAGGCAAGGTGTCGCTAAAGGTGGCATTACCTCTTACGGCTGTTTACTCAATCCACACATCATCGCCATCGCAATGGCTAAGGTTGAAAGCAGGACCATGTGGAAAGCAGAGCTTGTCAACTTTGGCTAGCTGGCTGGTGTGAGACTTTAAATTTAATAAGTATGCACACACATGCACATACATTATGTAAGTATGTAAGAGTTTTATTACCTTGTAAATAGTACACAGGGTTTGCAAATTACCCCAATGCTTTTGATGTCGCTAATTTTATATTTAAAATGGAACAATATAGATTTGCTGATTTTGCATGACCGCGAGAGCCTGTCACATTAGATGTATGAGAGTTGGAAACTCTGGGAAAGTATAGAAAAGTATGGTGACTGGTAACCAGCTGGTATCCTTGTAGGTAAATGAAACTACTTGGCAGGCAGACACTGTTATTAGAAATTAGCATTAGCAGCTTAGAGATGGTGTTAACCCTTCAAATGTGAATGACAGGTTTTGGTGATATCTGGATAGCATAGCAGAGCTTTTATTGTGTTGTAAACATGATTCTGACAGGTTGTGCATGATGGTGGGGAGGGATAGTTAATCGATAGCAGAATCTTTCCATTGCTAATGAATTTTGCTGAATATATGTACATGTCATTTTAAACCTACTGTGTTTAATTATGTGTCTGTTTTGTTTAATTCTACACAATTTCAGCTTATCTAATATGCTTTTTTGAAAGTGTAGATTCTTTTTTCTTTCACACCTCGAGATTAAAAACAGCCCTGCTTGGTTTTGCTTCTCGGACTCCTAATCAGAAGCGAGTGGCAGCCCTGAACGTGTCGCCTGCCTGCCGACATGGAGATGGTGCTCATAGGCTATTAGACTCGCTTATAAGCCGTTTCCTGCACTATTCCCGGGCTGCTCAGAGGGACGGCAGCCTTTTTCGGCCAGTCAGGAACCAGATCTCCGTAACGCCACCGAGCAGGTAGTGGGCATCCGGTGTAGGAGGTTGAGGCAGGGGTGACAACATCATTGTGTTCCTCCATCGTTTGGGATACCGAGAATAGCTGGAAGCTGGCCCTGGACATCACAAGCAGAGTCTGCCTTTCTCGTTTTGTGATCAGCGTGGCTTTAAAGACACTGCAGCATCAACGTCCTACCTGGTTATTACGTCAAAGTCCATTGACTAACGACCCGCTCTTTAAATAAATGACAGACACCTGTCAGGAATGTGGCTTCTTTCTCCTCAGTAAAGGGTGAGGGAGATGAGGTGTACACCCTCAGGTGAGAAGCTATATTGGAACAAACTAGGGGGCATCTCCAAGATGGAAGGGGCAGTAAGAGCAGCAATTACAGCGCTGTGAAAAAGTTTGCCCCCTTCCTGATTTTTTATTTTTATGCATATTTGTTACCCTTCCATGTTTCAGATCATCAAACAAATTTTAATATTAGATAAAGATAACCAGAGTAAATACAAAATGCACTTTTTAAGTGATGATTTAATTTATTAAGTGAAAAAAGCTATCCAAACCTACCTGTCCCTATGGGAAAAAGTAATTACCCCTTAAATCTAATTACTGGTTGTGCCACCCTTGGCAGCAAGCATTTGCGATAACTGGCAGCAAGTCTTGCAGGAATCTTGGCCCACTCTTGTTTCAATTCTGCCACTTTGGAGGGTTTTCAGGCATGAACGGCCTGTTTAAGTTCATGCCAAAGCATCTCAATTGGATTTAAGTCTGCACTCTGACTAGGTCACTCCAAAACCTTAATTTTGTTTTTTGAGCCATTCAGAGGTGGACTTGCTGGTTTGTTTTGGATCGTTTTCCTGCTGTGGGCTTGAGCTTCAGGGCACGAGCTGATGGCCGGACATTCTCTTCATGATTTTCTGGTAAAGAGCAGAATTAATGGTTCCATCAATTACAGCCAGTCATCCAGATTCTGACCTAGCAAAACAGCCCCAGACCATCACACTACCACCACCATGCTTGATGGTTGGTATAATGTTCTTTTCATGAAATGCTGTGTACATTTTACACCAGATGTAATGGGACGCAAACCTTCCAAAAAGTTCAACTTTTGTCTCGTCAGTCCACAGAATATTCTCCCAGAAGTGTTGGGGATCATCAAGATGCTTTTTGGCAAATGTGAGACAAGCCTGTATGTTCTTCTTGGTCAGCAGCGGTTTTCACCTTGAAACTCTCCCATGGATGCCATTTTTGCCCAGTGATTTTCTTATTGTTGAATCATGAACAAATACCTTAACCGGGGCAAGTCAGGTCTGCCGTTCTTTAGATGTTATTCTGGGGTCTTTTGTGACCTCCTGGATGAGTTATAGATGCGCTCTTGGAGTCATTTTGGTAGGCTGGCCCCTCCGTGGAAGCTTCACCACTGTTCCAAGTTTTCTCCATTTGTGGATAATGGCTCTGACTATGATTTGCTGGAGTCCCAAAGCCTTAGAAATGGCTTTGTAACCCTTTCCAGACTGATAGATGTCAATGACTTTGTTTCTCATCTGTTCTGACCAGGTCTGGCAGGCCTAGGTGTGGCTAGTCAAATTGAACTCAGCTTTACAATAAATGTGGTTGATCATAGTTAATTCACTTTTTCACACAGGGCCAGGTAGGTTTGGATAGCTTTTTTCTGTTAATAAATGAAATCATCATTTAAAAAAACTGCATTTTGTATTTACTCTGGTTATGTTTGTCTAATATTAAAATTTGTTTGATCACTGGAAACGTGTAAGTGTAACAAATATGCATAAAAATAAAAAATCAGAAAGGGGGCAAATTCTTTTTCACAGCACTGTATGTGTATTGCAGTGCGGCGATGATTCATCAGAGCTCCGCTGGAAGGCTGCCAAAATATCAGTAGCCCATTTGGCTGGGGCTGTGATTTTCTCCTGCTCCCTGGCTACCATGCTATCACGCTACCACCAAGCTAGATGTCCTGGTTATGCCCTCTGGTTGGCCAGCTGGGTGATACCCTGAAATCGGATAGCCTGGTTATGCCCTCTGGTTGGCCGGCTGGGTGATAGCCTGGTGATACCCTTAATGCCTCTGGTAGCCTACAATGAAGCTTTGCATTCAGTCAAAGTTAAAATGCCCAGAACTGATTCCCTACATAATCTTTTATGATCTCTTGATATCTCGCGCTAGTTTCTTAGAAGCTTAGCTGAAGCTGTGTTTTAAATTAATAAGTGCCCTTTCGCAGGAACATCACGGCTTTTAACCTTAGCTCCAAAGCGGATGATGAATTGTTGGATAAGTTTATGAATGAACTTTCTAGATTAATTATCCCATGATATAATGAAAGGGATCCCGACTTTTATATTGTGTTAGTGAGACAAGTATTAAAGCCAAAGATTTAATAATGATAACAGCCAAATTATTTCTTGTTATCAGCTTTTATGTCTTTGCGTTTTCTGGGATGTAATTAAAGATGTTACATTAAGGTAGATACAGCTCTGGAAAAAATTAAGAGACAACAGGCAAATTTTCTTTTTTCAATTTATGATTATGCATCTGTGAAAATGTGCTTTTTTTTGCAAACTGCAGCCTGGATCTTCCCTGCTTCTCATTGATGAAGGGCTTCTTCCTTGCTTTATGGGACTTCAATCCTGCTTCTATGAGCCTATTATAAACTGTCCTAGCAGTGCACTTCACACCACTTAATGTTTTCCATTCCTAAAGGTCACTTGATGTCAGATATGTTGACATTAAAGTCTTTATCTTTACCTGACTGGTTTCTGGTCATTCCCAGTGTCTCCTGCTTGTACTTGTGTACTGCTGACTTAGAAACTTTCAGCCGGGAAGCAGCCTGCTGCTCAATGTAGCCTTCTACCAGCAGAACCAGGATTAAAAATGCAGATTTTTCAAAATATACAGAGGTCTCTTCATTTTTTCCACAGCTATATGTAGATAAACAGGAGAATGTGACTACTGAGTGCTTGCATTTGCATTTTTCATGAAAATCCTAGATTCTGGCTTAGCATTGGCATATAACTTGACTGTTGCTTGGCACAGAAATCAAAATGGACAAGAGAAAAAGGCCAAAATGGAGCTAAATTTGGGGTACACCTATGTGGTCCCCAGCAGGCATCAGTTTCAGCTGTTCCATTTCATCTTTTTTGTTTAATCACACTGAAAACCCCTGTAACAGGCCTCCTTTTGGTCCAAGATACCTTTTCAAACATGGGACGCGTTCAGCCGTGGAAAGTGTAAGGTATTAGTTTGGGCCTTTTTGGGGCTTCTGGCTTGGCTTCTTAGGGAAAGCTTGTAGTTTTCCGTTTGCATGTTAAGGGGCTCACTGGTCAGACATTCGAAAAAGTCACCCTTTTCACAAAGCCCCACGTACGAGGCAGATATTCCCGGTTTCCGTCGGCTATGGATAAGCAGTGTTTTTTATTTAGTCTCCATATTTATTTGTAAATAAAAGCATTTCGCAAAATTTTTCCACGCTAGTTTGTGGTGTCTGTGGATAAATAATAACGTATTTGTCAGAGGAAACTATGGTAATATGTCTGTGGCAGGGAACGTTTGTCTATGTGATGTGAGGTAAATATGAGCTACGGTGTAGCTCCTCAGAAATGCGAATAGGCTCATGTTAGCGTCTCCTTGGTGAAGTTTAGCTTCAGTGGTGTCTCCCACGAGACAACACGTTGGCCCGTAACACGGCGCCGAGGCTTCAAATGGGACACGAGCAGTCGTCCCCCACCAAATCTGACGCCGTCCGCTTAGTGCGTCCTTATGTGGAACAGCCATCTGGTGTTGTGAGACGCCGATACCTGCCAGGTTTGATCATAACAAACGTGGGGGCCGGTGATGAATGCGGGACTTTGCCCATCTTTGTCAGAGAGAGCAGGAATGAGCGGGACTCTCAGGAGAGTCTCACCGGTTCTCTTGAGTGATCCATCTCTGGCAAAGCTTTAATTTGGTTAGCCATGTTTGAGGCCTGTGGGTAGTACTTTTGATTACTAATGTGCTTTTTCGGGTGCAGTGCTCTGAGATCAGAAGGTCGCTTGGTCGAATCCCTTCGCTAGCAGAGCGATGTCACCTGCGGGCCATTGAGCAAGGCCCATAACCCCCAATTGCTCTGACTCAAAAAAAAAGTGCAAATCACTTAAGACTTAATTCAGGGGAGATCACGTGACATGATCATGGCCTCAGATGCACACTAATCTACTGATTCGCAGCCCCTATTTATGGAATATTTCATCCTCTTTTGGCAGTGCTTAGTTTGCCTACGTTATACATTTACATCCTTACATGGCAACAACCCGTAAGCAGTTATGTTTAACGCCTTCACCGTCTCCAAAGAAAAAGAAACCTAAATCACTCTCGGATGACGGAAACGCCAGCAATATGGCGGGCAACACTACACAGCTGGAAAAGGTATTAAAGTCCGAACTAGCGGCTATTAGAAATGACTTTTCTGCACATATGTCCATCATCCAAACTTTGTTCTCAAAAACTGAGTTACTGACTGGAGAACAGAGGGAGCAAAAGTAACGGATCAATGACCACGATCGACGCCTCGCAGCATTGGAGCAACAAGTCACAGAATTGCAGGACCGCTCCAGGCGCAACAACATCTAGTTGGTCTTCCAGAATGGGCTGAAAAGGACGACCCGATCGGCTTTATTAAACGTTCTCTACCTAAGTGGTTTCCCTCACTGGCAAACAAAGGGATCGAGGTGGAACGGGCGCACCGTTTTTACCCGAGGGCCTCCAGTGACCAGAAGAGACATCGCGTGTTCATTTACAAGCTGCTACGCGGCACCAATAGAGATCTGATTCTCCAGGGGTGTAGGAAGAACGGCCCCTCCCTGACAGCGGAAGGTTCCAGGCTGGGCTTTTACCCCGATTTTTCCACACTTACAGCGTCGAAGCGAAGTTCGTTCATGGCAGTGCGGAAGGAAATGAGAAAAGCTGGCATCACAAACTTTCTGCTGTATCCGGCGATTTTGAAGGTCGTTGAAAGTCGCCAAGTCACTCTTTTACATTCTCCAGAGGAAGCTCGTTAACTTTGAGTTTATTTTACCTTACTGCTATGTTTGTTTATATTTAATGCTATTACCAAGTTTACTCTATTCCCTTCTCAACCTGAACATCGCGCATGTAATCAGCTAATTGGGAGTTGTTGCAGCTATTGATCAGTCCTTGCTCAAACCAATATAACTATTTTAGTTCATTTTGTTTCCTTAATTGTATGCTCCAGTTTTGATCTGACATGTTTGACTTCGAGGTAGTTATGAGAGCAGACATGAATGCAGTAGACCATAGTGGTAATTTTCTGAAACTATCATTGACTCTTTGTTCGCAGAGGGCTCCTAGGTGGCGTTTTAACCCAACTCTACTGCAGGATGAGGGGTTTTGCAGTCAATTCAGGTTCAAATTTGCTGAATTTATCTCATTTAACCAAGGTTCGATTGATGATCTGCGTATACTATGGAATACCATCAAGGGTTTCATTAGGAACAATGCCGTCTCATATGCCTCTTTTGTTCATGAAACACGCCTAAAAAAATATCTAGTCTTGAATCTCAATTGGCATCTTTGGAAAGGGAAAATCAGAATTCCTTTTCAGAAAGGAGGACAACCAGAATTGGCACCGTCAAAACGGAACTTAACCAATTGTGCAGGTTCAGAGAGGAGTTTCTAATTCAGAGAACTAGACAAAACTATTATTTTAATGGAAGCAGTCATTTATTAGCCTTGCGTCTGCGTAGCACTGAGAAGTTTCCTACTATCTCTGCCGTGAGGTCTCCATCCAGTGAAATTTTGACAGACAGGAACCGTATTAATGAAACATTCCGCTTCTTTATGACTTGTATACTTCCAAAACTATATGTACTTTAACTGACCTTTCCTCCTTCCTTCTTCCTCTCAATCTCCCACGTTTGTCCAGCTGTGAGGCCTCACCCTTAGCCGAATCAATTACCTTACCTGAGCTGAAAGGCTCAATTAACTGCATGAGGATGGGTAAGTCACCAGGATTAGATGGCATTCCTACAGAGTTTTATGCATACTTCTGGTCAGAGTTGGCTCCCTTCCTGTTAGATATGATAAACTACTCGGTTGCCCAAGGTGCCTTTTTGCAGGATGTTAACACGGCGGTAATCACTCTTTTGCTGAAAAAGGACAAAGACCCGCACTGTTGTTCCAGTTATCGCCCATTGTCTTTAATAGGAGCAGGTATAAAGCTATATGCAAAAGTCTTAACGCAGTGACTGGAAGTATTCATGACCAAGCTCGTTCACCATGATCAGACTGGATTCATTAAATCACTACTTCATTAATCGACCATTGACACTACTGCATGTTGCTGTTTTAGTCATTCGTCTTGATTACTTGTTTATTCCCATAGTTGTACTGGTCCTCTTTATGTAAGTACTCGTTTATACATTAACTGTGACTTGTTACTTTATGTGTTTGTGTGTGTATGTATGTATACATGTATATGAACATGGGTACATTATTACATGTACATTTATTCATTTATTTTACCATTTGGCTGTTCATTTCCAAGAGTCTACCATAAGGATTAGTGGGCTGGGGTATGGACTTGGGATCTGGGGCAAACTTGGCTGTGTGTCGCTTATGTCACGCTTTTGGCGGGATGAACGACCCATGGCAGCAGGCTGCTAGGTTAAGCCCTTCAACGGGGCGTTTATTAGCGAGTACAAAGGGAAACACGGGAGAAAGCGCGAGAGCAAGCGTACACAGCATTGACAATACTGAACAAGGGGCACAGGACACGGACTCACTGAAATAGGGCAGCACATTAAGGGGCAAACAAGAGGCAGCTGATCAAGGGAAACAAGCGGAGAATTCACACGAGGCAAACACAATGAGGGTCAGGTGCGATAAATCAAGCCCCGCCTGAGGGCAAAAAATGAAGGGCGGGGCTGAGCGTAACAGCTTACTTGTTGTATTGTCATGCTCGTGTAATGTAAAAATGAATAAAAATTTGTTCACAAAAAGACTTAATTCAGGTAAAGAAAAGAACAGAACCATGTGATACAGGGCTGGGAAAATGGAATAGAGGGTATGCATCGACCACCCCCCAAACACACACCCCTCAGATGGACTGAGTGGCAAAACACACTTTGACATGACTTTTTTCAGTTAGGGAAAGTGCAAAACAAGTAATTATCTGCTGAAATTAAGAACAATTATACTCGACAGGGGTCCGTAGTGACTTCCGCCTGCTGTGATGTCATGTGCATATCCTTTATAGGGTCTTTGCTTGGTATTGGCGAAGGGAGTTTAACAAAATTGTTCAAGACGGCTTTCCGATAGATTTTTATAGATATGATTAATATTTAATATAAAAAATAATTAGGAATTATAAATAAATGAATGGTAGTTATATAAGTTGCAAACTGAGGAGCACAT
>JAODKN010016497.1:0-10423 GCA_026774425.1 Petrocephalus zakoni
TGAAGAATGCTTTCAGCACCTTGTTGAATCAATGCCACGTAGAATTAAGGCAGTTCTGAAGGCGAAAGGGGGTCAAAAACCGTATCAGTATGGTGTTCCTAATAATCCTTTATGTGAGTGTATGTACTAATGTAATGCTTTTTCCCATCAGCCATTACAAGGTAGAATTCCAAACTTAAAACCGGTTTAACATTTTCAAACAATGCAGCATATTTTTTCAATCAAAGGAGACAATCCTGTTAATGAACAGCATGTTTTGACATTGAAGCAAAGGTCACACTACCAGAAGTATTTGTTTTGGCCTTTCAATTTTAAAGTAGTTACAATTTTAAAGTGCACCTTAAAAGGCATTGAGTTACTTTGCCGTATTTTGTTTCTTTTTTGTTCTTGAAATACCCAAAATGTTTTTAATTCCCAGAATCTTCAGTGTAACAACTGACCATGCTTATATCAGCCGGACCCCAGTAGGTGACGTAAATGCCTGTAGAATGAACATCAGTGGTATTTTTGTTTCTATTATACTTCTCTGGCGATCACCGCATGCCCCTCCCCTGCACATCTGAGAACCAAAATTTCTTATCCAGCCTACTGCTTGAATTTTTTTTTTTGTGTAAACCTTTAATGTGTTGTGAGCTCCAACTTCAGGCCATATGTTATTGGTATGTTTAAACCAAACTTTTCATTAGCATTTAACACATTAAGGGAGTTTTCTGTATATATTTTTGTTTTAGATTTAAGACTAAGGTACAACCCTTTGTTGTTTTTTATTGGAGAGGTCTTTATTATAACGTATATTCAATGTATTTTATTATTCTATAAAAAAATTTTGAAGATTCTTCATGAACATTGTTGATTTATTGCAGTTCTAAAATCTTGCCAGATGAGGGAACTGTGGGTGTATTGCAGAAAGACATAGTACTTATTAGTAGTCACTCTCCATTTATTTCACAGCTGTTGAGTAAACTTCAGCCATTAGGGTCAAATTATATGCCTCACAGCAGTAGCAGTGTCATATTTTTATTGTTATTAATAATAATAATAACACAAAATAAGTAATATTTTTATATGTGCTCTGCAATGGGTCTGCGCCCTGTCCTGGGTTCCCTGCCTTGTGCCTGTAGCCTCTGGGGTAGACTACCAGCAACAGTGAATAGGACAAGCAGTTACAGAAAATAGATAGATGTGTTTGTTATTGTTAATAATAATAATAATCATAATCCACTTAAGATCACTGAAACACCATTATGCATTTAACCTGAATATTATTTGGCTATACCTCATTTAGCTAGTTGCATCTTACTTTAAAAGGATGATTTAATTCCACTTTTGGATAATTTTCCAAAATTTATCACTATATTATTTTGTTTTGTGATGAGAGCGCTGAATTCTGCAAGTCCACTCATTCTAAAATTATGAAGGATTGCATGATCTAATCTTCCTACATACTTACATTTTCTTTAATTTACATTTATTTTACTTTGCAGATGCTATTCTCCAGAGCTATGTATAACTCAGGCAAATGGCACATTGCAAGTATAAGGCAAATAATGCAGCATATGAGTGCTTACACATTCATCCTAAATATTGCTGATGTTATTGTGTAAAGCCAATTGTAACTGAATAAAGCAGAGAGAATTAGCAGCTAATTATCATACTTCAGGGCTAATGTGTTTTGGAACATTATAATCAAAAATATTTCTGTAAATACTGAAATGTCTGACATTAATTGATTTAACTCTGATTCATTTCCATTACATTGTACCATTTTCATAATCTGTTACAATGTTTTTTGCCGATATGCATTGCATTGTGCCCTGTTTTAACCCTGGGGAACCCACGGGGTCATATTTGACCCTACCTTTTATTTCTGCTTTTCATTCAACCCACCCATCAAAGTACTTTGGTTTTTTGGTCATATACTGTATGGTACACTTGGCTGTAAAGCAAAAAAAATTTAGATATATATCATATATAGTCAGGGAAAAAAATTTGACCCCCTGTTGATTTTGTAAGTTTGCCCACTAACAAAGAAATGATCAGTCTGTAATTTCAATGGTAGGTTTATTTGAACAGTGAGAGACAGCACAATAACAAAAAATCCAGAAAAATGCATTTCAAAAAAAGTTATATATTAATTTGCATTTTTATGAATGAAATAAGTATTTGAACCCTTTCCAAAACGTGCTTTAGTACTTGGTGGCAAAACCTTTGTTGGCAATCACAGAGGTCAGATGTGTCTTGTAGTTGGCCACAAGTTTTGCACACCTTTCAGGGGGTCCCACTTCTCTTTGCAGGTTCTCTTCACATCATTAATGTTTATTGGCTGATGTTTGGCAACTCAAACTTTCAGCTCCCCTCCACAGATTTTCTATGGGATTAAGGTCTGGAGACTGACTAGGCAACTGCAAGACCTTAATATGCTTCTTCTTGAGCCAATCCTTTGTTGCCTTGGCCATGTGTTTTGGATAATTGTCATGCTGGAATACCCACTCACAACCCAGGGAAGGAGGTTCTCACCCAAGATTTGACGGTACATGGCTCCATTCATCCTCCCTTTGATGCGTTAGTTGTCCTGTCCCCTTGCCAGAAAAACACCCCCAAGCATAATGTTTCCACCTCCATGTATTACGGTGGGGACAGAGTTCTTGGAGTCATAGGCAGCATTCATTTAGATGTTCAGTGGCAAACTTCAAATGGGCCTGTACATGTGCTTTCTTGAGAAGGGGGTCCTTGTGGGCTCTGCAAGATTTCAGTCGTTCGCAGCGTAGTGTGTTAGCAGCTGTTTTCTTGGTGACTATGGTCCCAGCTGCCTTGAGATCATTGACAAGTTCCTCCTGAGTAGTTCTGGACTGGTTCCACACTGTTCTCATTATTATTGAAACTCCACGAGGTGAGATCTTGTGTGGAGCTCCAGACCGGGGGAGATTGGCAGTTATTTTATAGTTCTTCTATTTGCGAATAATCGCACCAACTGTTGTCACCTTCTCATCCAGCTGCTTGGCGATGGTCTAGTAGCCCTTTCCAGCCTTGTGTAGGTCCACAGTCTTGTCCCTGACATCCTTGGAAACATAAATGCTTAGAAGTCTGCATCAGTGAACTAAATGTAACCCTTGGTGGTGTGAAGCAAAATGGCCACCTTTATTGGCATGCAACAATTGCGTCAGACTTTAAAAATGATACCACTAATCAGAACATTCTTTAACTGACTTATCAACAGTGGTGTCTTTTTTTTATCTGCGACCTGAGATTTTTCTTATCATTGTATCCAGTGCCCCCTGAAAAGTTGGCCATCCATCATTTTAGCATGTGAAAATGACACAGGCAGGCCAATATGTACGGCATCTGTAAAATCCCTGATTATCTAATCAGCAGAGTTTTAAACTCAGGTCACAAGACAAATTGCAAGACAGCCACTCTCTAGCCATTTACTTTCTTATGCCATCAAATTGTAGCCAGACATGAACCGGGAAGTTCAGCGACAGGACATCTGATGCTGCTCCCATTGAAATTTTCATGGTGGCTGCACTTTGCAGGGTTGCCTGATATGCAGGGATTTTAATACTTCTGCTGAGATCTCTCTCGCTTACATAATGTATCTTGAAGGAATCTACATGGGTTTTTTTGGACACTCAGATGCAGCTTCAGATAAAGTAAAAGAATCAAAAGCATGTGTTCTCAACATACTCATAGCTATTACATAATTATGTTGGTGCATACCCTGCAGTTAAAAAAAGGAGAAATGGCCTGATTTAAAGATATGCAGAGAAAATTGCTGATCATCCTGTATGAGCATAGACTGTTGACTGAGACAAAAGTGAGGAAAAATACTGTTGGTAAAATAAAATAGAACAGCATAACTGGGGTTTATTCTAAAATTGGTTCCCTTTGCCTTAATCATTAAATTGCTCATAGATGTGAAACTGGCGGCAAATTCCACTAAAACATGTTGTTAAGCCAGCGGAAGAAATACATTTTGGAAAGAATTAATTTCAGACATGTGACAAGCTTTCACTTTCTTAAGCCATAGAATTGTAGCCAGACAAGAACCATAGCACTAAAATGATGGGTTGCATTGGGCACAATGTCTTTACTCCTCTTAGAGGGAGCAGAGTCAGAGGACTTGGGGAGGACACTGATGTAGTTAAAACAATTTTCAGTGGTAAGGCCCCAGGGGTGGATGAGATTAGAGTTCCTGATGGCGTTGGCTCATTGTTAGGTGGTATTATTTAATTAGGTGGACGTTCATTTAAAACTCCATCTTTGTCAATGTACAGCTTCATATTTTAACCAGTAGAAGTAGTAATGTTAAATACATTGGTTAAAAATTACACTTTACCTCACCAGTAGGTTTGCAAATATGGCATACATCAAAAGTCAGCAAAAGAATAACTTTTTAAATTTCCATGAGAGGTGCCACTCTGAAGATATTATTGGACAAAAGTGCTGTTTTATATTTACTGTTGTGTTTTAGCAGGGATAAGGATTGTACTGTATGTGCTGTAAACGCGAGGATTTCTGTCCCAGACATTGGCACACCTTATTGCTAAAGCAGTTTAATTCTTTCTTAGTTTAAGTCTTTCAGTTTTTGAGCCATGCTATTGTGATCTTGATATTTCTGGTGAGATCTATGTCGCTTACATAATGTATCTTGAAGGAACCCACATACGTTTTTGGTTGTTCAGATGGAGCTTCAGATAAAGTAAAAGACAACGTGTGTCCGTAACATACTGTACTCATAGCTATTACATAATTATGTTGGTGCATACCCTGCACCTAAAAAAGATGGCCTGATGTAACAATATGCAGAGAGAGAATTACTGATCATCCTGAGTGTGCATAGATAGTCGACAGAGACATCCTATTGACTCAGAAAAAGTTCTTTTGGTAACATGAAATAGAACAGCATAACTTTACTCTTAAATTTACTCTAAAATTGGTTCCCTTTGTCTTACTCATTAAATTACTCATGGATGTAAAACTGGCTGCAAATTCCACTAAAACATGTTCTTAAGCCAGCGGAGGAAATTCATTTTTGGAAAGAATTAATCTCAGACATGTGACAAGCATCCATAGGAGCACCATAAGGCATTTGCTAAGAAATTTAAATCTACTTTTTCTGCTCTTGAAGCAAAGCCAGACTGAATGTAAACCACTGTGTCGGACCAGGTCCAGAAACTTGAAGCTCTCGACTCTGACTCTACCCAGCATGAAGAGCGCATAACGACTCTGGAAACCGCCTGTGGTACTCTGACAAATTACCATGCTAAGATGCTATCTAAAGTTATGGAACTTGAGTCACGTAGCCATTAAAATTATATCAGAATAGCTAACCTACCGGAATCTATCGAGGGCCCTCGTCCCATGACTTTCTTTGCAGAGTAGCAAGTGGAGATCATGGGCGATAATGTTTTGCCCTCTACACCTGAACTTGATCAAGCTCACAGAGTTCTCATAGCTATACCCAAGTCTGGGGTAAGGCTGAGGGCCGTCATTATCTGAGTGCACAGGTACCAGGAAGAGGAAAAGATCATTCGGTAGGGCATGGGCCAAGAGAGATAAACTGCAGCAACCAGGCAGCCCCATTGGCACACATGAGGATTACGCTCCTGAGATGATGAAACAATGCAATAAATACCGTGAAGTCCTAGCAAAACGTGGGCCTTAAGCCAGCCTTGCTGTTCCCTGCTAAGCTAACCATCATAACACAAGGGGGAGATAAGAAAATATTTCCTGTGGTGGTAAATGCCAAAGCAAGTGGCAGTGCATGCTGAGCCTTCTTCTCCAGTGTAAGTTTACTACCTTGGATTCAGCCTACTTTATAATATTTTTTTTTCTATTACTTATTATTAGCCAGCTGCTAGTTACCCAAAGAACTAATCATTAACTTTTTTGCTGTCACTGGAAGGCTAAACATTTTCAGTTTTCTGTCTGACTTTGGTGTACTTAAACATTCTTAATTTAAAAGTGTTTATAGCTAGTTTTATCTATATTTTCATAAGTTCCTAGCCATTTGCTTATCTAGAGCTATTTTGATTCCAAATCCTACAAATTTGAATCCAAAATTCGAGATTTGTCTTTTTACTGGCATATGCTGATGTTTACATACATT
This sequence comes from Petrocephalus zakoni, assembly GCA_026774425.1. Classification (NCBI taxonomy): domain Eukaryota; kingdom Metazoa; phylum Chordata; class Actinopteri; order Osteoglossiformes; family Mormyridae; genus Petrocephalus; species Petrocephalus zakoni. The sequence goes on from JAODKN010016497.1 coordinate 6,110, forward strand.
CCTTTGTAACATTTGATAGTGTGTTATTAAGGTTTACCATCACTGTATTTTTGTTCATGATTAATCAGCATTCACTCGGGGCTGAACCTGCACTCATGTGATAGAGCTGTATCTTTTATTTGCACTATTGCCATTCATTTCATTATCGTGGTACTCACCTGCTTACCGGTAGCATGTTCGCCGGCACGGTGATTTTCTGTTATCCTGCTCTTCTTCATTCTCTGTGTTTTTGTACTATTTTCTGTTTTAAAAAGCGAAAAGAGATGCCAGAAGACAAGAATATAATAGTGATTTCTAGCCACTTAGGTTTTCATAAAGTGTGTCACTCAGGGAATAGGCACAAGTGGGATTATGGCTGAGTTGTACTTTTCTACTTTTGTATTAATTTTTCTGAGATGTTTAATCTAGATGGCGTGCATGCTTCTCCCCCCCGCTTCTCCACTCTCCACAACAGATGACTTCAGCTACTTATAGAGCATGTCCTGTTGCTGACAAACTTAGCAGAGAGGAGACTGGCTCAATCTTAACAACTTTTCTTTGAAAAAGGATGATAAGCAGGATGCTACAAGTTCCTCTAACTCCTTACACTCATTGAAATATCCCCCAGTTGATGAAACCCTGGCCAAGGAGATGGGTAACCCTATTTCCACCTTAGTCTATGTATTATGGTAAGTCCCTGGATTCCAATAGCTTTTCAGTCGAATTTTACAAGACCGTCCCTACACTTCTAGTCCCGACGTTGACAAAGATGTATAATGACTCTTTTCAAGTACGCCAGGTGTCATCAATGCTAACAATGGCATCTATTTCTTTGATGATTAAAAAGGACAGTAAACCCACCTCATATAATAGCTGCAGAACAATTTCTCTCCTAAATGTAAACTTTATGATACTGGCTAAAATTTCTGCAAAACGTAATGCTGACTTTAATTTTCCCAGATCGGGAAAAAAGGATGGAGACATCCTTCTTTCAACATTAGGAGATTATTAAATATACTTCATTGTGTCCCTGCCACACTCCGCCTAACTGCTGTTTCTCCTTAGTGTGGCTCTGTCGAGCCCTGGCTGAGATGCATTTGTCTTACTTCTCCTTCCTGCGCTTGTGTTCACTCCAGCTGTCTCTCGTTTGCTCCCTTTTTAGTCCTTGAATAAAAGTGCTTCCCAATCTTGTGTTCCCCAGTCCTGTCATTCCTATTGCTGCTCCTGTTATCTGGTGTGTTCTTCCCTGTTTGTGACCCCCGAGATCCTTTCTAACCTGTACCCTATTTTTTAGTAATAAAGCCTGTTTTGTTTGCCCCGTCTCCTGCTCCTGTGTTCTTTGTCCCGGATGGTGGTGGCCTAGTGGTATGAGGCTCTGGTTATGGACCAAGAGGTCACCGGTTCAATTCCCACCTAAGGCCAAGCAAGACCCTTAACCCCAAGTTGCTTCAGGGAGATTGTAATCCCTGTTATGTACTATAAGTCACTAAATGCCATAAATGTAATGTTACAGCATGACAAGCCTCCACAGGCAACCACTCCTGAGGGCTATATCTGTATGTCAGCTAAATGCCATAAATGTAATGTAACAGAACGACAAGTCTGCACAGGCTGCCTGGCAGTCACTCCTGAAGACCATATCTGTATGCACCCTGACTCCTCTCAAATCCAGGGTCTGCACATCTCAGTGGTTTGAGGATAACCTGTGGTTTGACCCACTTAGCTGCAGCCCAATTAGCTCAATATTAATACATTTCATTTAAAGGCGCCTTTCTAGCACCCAAGCACACCGTACAATAAAGCATAGAACCATAAAAACGAGATTTTTTTTATAATTATAATAATAAAAAAAAATTAATAAATAGAAAATGAGAGAGAAAATGCAAATTTGAAAAGTTTTTGAGGGCAGATTTAAAAAGTGAAAGTGAGTTGATGTTGCTAATATCAGGTGGAAGTGAGTTCCAGAGCCGTGGAGCAGAGCAACTGAAGGCTCTGTACCCCATGGTGGAACGAGGGGCAGAGGGAACAGCCAATTGAATAGAAGAAGATGATATGAGGGTGCGGGATGGGGTGGCTATATGAAGGAGATCATGCAGATACGGAGGTGCCAGGTTGTGAATGGCCTTGAATGTTAACAGAAGTATTTTGAATTCAATACGAAACTTGACCGGAAGCCAATGGAGCTGCAGCAAGGTGGGTGTGATGCTGTGAAGGGATAGTGTCCTGGTAATTATCTGAGTGGCCGAGTTTTGAACTAGTCGACGCTTGTGAAGGGTTTTTTGGGGAAGACCTAGGAGGAGGGAATTACAACAATCCAACTGAGAGGTAACAAGACTATGAAGAAGAATAGCAGCAGCCTGGGGGGTGAGGGGGGAGGGGTCGGAGATGGAAATATGCAGACCGGGGGATATTATTAACATGGGACTGAAAGGAGAGGGTACTATCAAAGATGACAGACTCTTTACCTGTATAGAAGGCGAACAGAGGAAAAACTGTTGATTTTGAATAATGTTGTTTTAGTACCAATGAGGAGTACCTCAGTTTTATCACTGTTTAGTTTAAGAAAGTTTGAAGAGAACCAAGATTTAATTTCAGCCATACAATCGGTAAGGCAGGAGGGAGGATGATTGGAAGTGGGCTTACAAGTGAGGTAGTGCTGGGTGTCATCTGCATAGCAGTAAAAATTAATATTGTACTGATGGAAGTTATTGCCAAGCGGAAGAAGATAAATAATGAAATGGAGGGGCCCAGGACAGAGCCCTGGGGCACCCCTGCAGTCACAGAAAAAAACTGGGATAAGCCTTTCTCCATGCAGGTTGCCCCACCAGTCCCGACCCCATACTGGGTGCGACACCGGAAAATGGGGCCAGGGCTCTATGGGTCAATCTAGGTGCGAAGAGTGGAGTCTAGCGGTCCTGAGTACCATTAGAGATCCCCAGCTCCTGGAATATCCGCCCTCCAGAGCAAATATAGAGACTTGCTGGTGACCCCAGATGTTCTGAGGATTCCAGAACTGGTGGATGGACTCATGCAGGTATGAGATTACCTAGAGGAACTACTCCAAGGGCAGAAGCTGTGGAGGTATAGCTCCTCGAGGGCTATCTGCTTACCGTAGAGGAGATGCTAGCCGCCAGTCCCCCCGCTGCCTCCCTGCAGCTAGCCAACAATCCACTCATCTCCAGCTGCAAGAAAGCAGAGGAAGTGGACAAAACTTGTACCCAAACTCGTCTCCAGTACAACAAGGGTCCAGCCCAGGAGAGGCCATCACTGCTCTTCTAAGTCCTGCTTCATGTGCCCCCGCCTAAGCCCCATGTTCACACCAAGTCTCGGTTTGGGCTCCTAGAGAGGGAGATGGGGATATGATACCCAGACCAGCCACCCAGACCTAGGCCCCATGTTGTCCTCTTGTTCCCGTTTCAGTCTCTCCTCTTTTCCTATAGGTCCCTTATTGCCCTCCTGCCCTGCAGTCCTGGCAGCGCTTTCTTGTCCAAATTCCTGGTCTTCTCGCAGTTCACACAGCGCCTTCTGACCCCTGCCCTGCCATTTCCAAGGCATCCTCCTGCTCCAGTTCTGGATCCGGCCCTGCTGTCCCTTTGGCGCCATCCAGTCTCGCTGGCCTGCCGAAGTGCAGGAGGATCAGTGATGAAAAGGCATTCTTGAGAAATTTGGCTTTGATCCTAGTTTTATTTCCTGAATTTGGCTTCATTACAGCCCTCCTGCGTCCGTGCATCCTTATGGAATTCAATCCCCACCTTCTTCTTTTCAGCGTGGGACATGCCAAGGATGCCCACTTTTTTGTTTTTAAATAGAGCAGTAGAGCCCTTTGCTTTTTGGTTATGCAGTCAGAATAAATTTGAGAGCATTACACATCATAGTCTGGTTCATAAGCTCAGATGAGTGCAGGCAACATGCTCAGCCTGTATATTTCTCTCCCTCCTGTTTATCAGTATTAGAGCAGTTTGGACAACTCATTTTTTAAATCTTAAAAAAATTTAACAATTTTTTTGTAAATCAAGCAGCAAAAGTGCTTCCCTAATCCACGTTTCCATTTAAGGTAAAATAGTATAGTTTTAAATACTTGGGATGAATATAACCAGCTCTCTCAAAGACATGTTGTAGTACAACTTTCAACCTCTACTAGATAAATATATAGCTGATTTAACTAGATGTGCTTCTCTTCCCTTATCCTTGGCTGGACGTGTTAGTCTTGTAAAAATGGTCATCCTCCCAAAATTTCTTTTTCGATACATCCCAATATCCCAGGGGTCATCAACTATATTTGTCAGAGGGCCAGAGTTTTACCAGACAGTCTCCTTGGGGGCCGGACAACCAAGA
>JAODKN010016499.1:0-10416 GCA_026774425.1 Petrocephalus zakoni
TGGACGAAGTGGCCGGGGAGAGGGAGGTCTGGGCTTCCCTGCTTAGGCTGCTGCCCCCGCGACCCGACCCGGAACAGAGATGGATGGATGGATGATGCATTGCTGTCCCCTACACAGTACTTAAGTGGCCTCTGTAAGTAAAAAGTATTGGTATCGGTGATATTGGTCCTGTGTTTACTTGTTATGGGATCGATACCAAATTTAGCAGTATCGCACACCACTAATCCCCACAACTGTTTGGGCTTGGTTTTGGGGATGAGGGCTCAGGCTAATGTCACATGACCCCAGGGCTGGCCCGAGCCTTTATAGGGCCCTAAGCAGAATTTGATTCCCCCTCCCACCACCTAAATCAAGATATCTTGACATTTCAAGAACTCATGGGGGCCCCCTGGTGGCGTGGGGGCCCCAAGCGGCCGCTTAGTTCGCTTATGCCTTGGGCCGGCTCTGCATGACCCTGCAGGATACTCAGACAGCCAGAGCCTTTACTCACGGATGTGAGGACCTCAGGTAGCGGGAGATGCTTTCCCTAGCATCCTGACCGCCATAGTGACCAGAGTTTTGGAAAAGGTGCCGGTGTTCTGACAGTTTGGCATACCTTATCAGAATAGCATACCAGCATTGTATAAGTACGCCTCCATACAGTACAACTGCCATTTTTAAGTAACCCTAACCCTAACAAAATGCAATTGCTCACCTTCGGCCAACAGTATGATAAACGTATGGAATGACGCCGAACACAGCCGATTTCTGTTGCACGCATGCGCATTAACCCAGGGTATCCATTCTGATAAGTGTGCTGTTGTGTCAGAACACCGGCACCAACCTCACGTGACCTCACCTTTCTCTGCAGCAGAAATACAGTATATCCCCCAGTCTGAATTCTTTATGGTATGTTTAGAGCTCCCTCTTCTGGGCATTCAGAGAATGACATTAAATTAATTACAAGTGACACTGTATACTGCATTATGCTGAAACCAGTGGCCGGCGAGTCATCTGATCAATCTCCATTTTCAGAAGTCTTCCATCTTTAAAACTGAAAGTACATTATCACAACAGGGGGAATCCAATTACACAAGAGGTAGTTAATGTGGCCTGCCATCTTCAGAGTAATCGTTTTAACTTCTCCCCGTCAGCCCAGCCAGATGAAGGGCACCCTCTGGGACAGTAATGACGTCGGGAGCTAAAGCTGCCAAGAGCATCAGCAAAAATGATCTGAACAACAAACGCCGGCCTTTCACCGCGGTGATAGCAGTGCACAGATGCTGCTGGAAACCAGGACATCCACTAAGAAGCAGGCACCCATCAAAAGGTAAGCAGGCACCCATCAATCACGGTAGACAGCTGAACAAAGCCGGTTTGTTTACATAAAGCAGGAAAGGATTATGGATGGATGGATGGGTGGGTGAAAGGAGAGGGTTATTGTTTATAATAAAGGGAAACTAATATCACACATTCGAAGTTTCATAGGCCATCATAGCTGGTTCTAGCGCTGGTCCATGGGCAAAGACGATCACAGCACACCTGGGGTTTATTACGCGAAAAGAATAAATGGCACAAATAGGGCTCAGGGCCTCTTGGGGTGTACTTACACTAGGTGATCCGTCGCTTGCAGATCGGCCAGTGACAAACATTTCATGCCGGGAAAGGATCACTTTGGTCTATGGTAGTTTTGCCACAAGTTTAATGACTTTAACACAGCCTGTTTGCTATATTATAAGATCCCTTGCATAAATCACTGACTTGAAGCCAGGGAGATCATATTTAAGACATTTTAATAGTCTCTCGTATTTTTATGCAGGGCACTTAGAGCGGATAATAACATTTGCTAGTTGGCTGGAACTATATGCTATATAGCATGATGCATGCAATTCTGTAGGGGTGTAATAAAGTTTCAGCAGTGGTTTGGACACATTGAGTATGTGGTTCTGATTTGATGGTTAGTGTTAGCAATGTATAGCGTTATTGATGTCTGTAATAGTGTAATTAGAACCCGTTCTAAGGAAGTGTAATACCGAACAGTTCTCAGAAATGCGGTACCATGGTACCTTTTCAGCACCGGTATGCCATGGAACACTAGTTTCACAGACTATATTTGGCAAAATGTGGGACAGTCATGCTTGGGCATGGTACCAGGCAAGCGGGCCAAGTGTGAATATGCCCTGGGTGACCAAGAGACTGGTGTGAAGAAAAATAAAGGGGAACTTAAGGGGACCCGGCAGAACCACAGTTAGCCGCAAAGCTCCGCGATACGGCAAACACTGAAATCGGGCTCAGTATGCCCCACAAGTCAGGCCAACCTCTGGCAGATATCTGGTGACGGATCACTGTGGAAACACATATGGTCTTCGGAACAATTTTCAGAGAAGGAAATGTGTACATGTGTAGACGACTTCAGTTCCGCAAAGCGATCCTGGAAGCCACGGTGCCATCTACAGCATGGAAAACACCAGCGCCCTCAAAAAATCACATCTTCCTGTGGCAGCCGTTATCTCAAACTGCAGTGCAATTAGTCTGCCGAGAAACTGCTGTGTCCATGTTAAATCATGTTGCTGTTTATTGTTATGATTTTCCCCTCTTTTCCTGCCTGCTGGTGATAGCCACAGGATGATTTTCCACTGTAAAGTCTTCTGAGCCATTTCTGATGCCTTCGACATGCATTGAACACATTTAGCAGATGCGTTTGTCCAAAGCGACTCAGGAATAAGTCAAGGAGTCAACTAGGCATACGTGCAGCTAGGCTGAGCTTCCAGTCAAAGCCCAGGTACAGGTGTAGGTGGTACTGGGGCAGGAGCTACACCACAAACATCTAACAAAGCAAGAACCTCATAAGGCTATTCAAGGTCCAGAAGTGCAACACAAGAGCATTCTGGGAATGTACTTCATCTGGCTCATTTAAATAATTTTGGTTTATTATATTTGTATATTTTAAGCCTGCTTTTATAATGTGATATTATATCAGCAAAAACAATCATTTTTTCCACCTTTAATCTCATAAGACTCTCAAAACTAGTCCTAAAAGAGATCAAATTGCCATTACCAGAGCCCGGTGCCTTCAGACAGGCTAAATACAGGAAGCATGTTGAGAGGATTTCAAAACATCTAACTGGTGTCACTGTTTGGTGGTTTGGAGAGAAGTGCTACACAGGATTCTATTTCAAGGCTCCTTAGGCCAGACTGATCCGTACCTCCTCACCCTAGTGTAATAAGAGAAGACCAGCTCCAGGGGGCGTGTGCATTATGCTTAACGCTGCCAGGTCCCGCCAGGTGGCAGCCGGCCCCCCCGGAAACCGGTTCAGCTTCTCTGTGAGAAGTGCAAGGGATGGAGGCAAGCTGTGAAAAGGCAGGCTGCAGAGAGAGCTGTCTGCCTGTGCGGGGGCTTCCAGCTCTGAATGACAAAATACATAAAGGAGAAGTCAGGTTTTGGCTCTTTGTACGGGGATGTACATTCTGCCCCCCAATACTTCCCCTGTTGGCTCAGCTAATGTTACTGATCACATGATTCACTCACAAAACTAAATAAACTTTACAAGATTAATTACTTAAGTCAACGCCAAAGGTGTATTTTATATTTTTGGCTGCACTGGATGGCACAGCTATCTCTCTTTATACACAACCTCCGTTTTCATTCAGTTGTTTGTTTTCAAAATAAAAGTCTTTCTTCCAGTGAACACAGCACTGAAGGCCTTTGTCTGGCTACTTAGAACTGGCATGGCATTTTATCAGCACATCTATCTGTGTGGATTTATCACTGCTCATATTCTTTTCCCTGCACCATGCCACATGCTCTGCCTTACATTCTACCTGCCTCAATACTGCCTCTTGCCATGCTTCACTCCCTGCCTCACTCCCAGCCTCACACCCCGCTTCACTCCCTGCCTCACACCCTGCCATACTCCCTGCCTCACTCCCAGCCTAACGCCCTGATTCACATTCTGCCTTGCACACTAACCTCACTCTCCACCTTTGAATCCTACTTCACATTCTGCTTTGGGTCCTGCCTCACACCCTGCCTTGCTCTCTGTGCAAGCTTCCCTGTTTCCCTGTGCAAAAGAAGACCCAAGAGCTGGACAACGAGAATGAAGGATCCTAGGGGGTAGGTGATACTTTCTGTTCCACACAGACTGGGATTTCAGCCCAGGAAACCCAAGAGAAACCCAAGGGTTTACAGAATATGGGAACTGTGAAAAGTTTAAGGAACATGGTTTTTGGAAAGTGTTGGATAGGTGAATTATTTTAAGATATCACGAGTAAGGTCTCCGGTGCTGAACTGGGAGGTGTGGCTATAGTTTGTGATTAAAATGAAGAGTAACCAAACATCTTGCGTAAGTATATTTCTTTTGAGGATGCTATATGAGTGGCTTGCATAAGCACAGATGAATAATGCAGTGGGACACCATACACCTCTGACGGCGTAACAGGAGAATGTCAGCCTGCTGCAGTTATTATCAGAAAGGCACGCTACTACTCCCATCATTCCTTGCATGCTCCTAAGTACCGGCCCATCGTTACTGGCGTCTCAACAACACACAGAATGCTGTCCACAGAGGTAGGGCAGCCAGCCCACTCCCATCTTGCCACGTCAGCAAGATTGGGGGGGGGGGGGGCTGCTGCAGGGACACTGCGGGACCTAAGGAATGTCGCCTGGACAGGGGAACTGCCTCCCTTGGGTCTCAATGCTCCAGAAATAAGCAGTCCTGCCCCTCCAACTCCCATCTGAGCAGATGCTACCAGAAAATGCAGTACAGTACTCAGGAGCTTAACAAATTAAATCCTCATTGTGGTTTAAATCACATCAAAAGAAGACAGTGCCTGTCTGAAGTTTCATTAATTTCCCCTCCTGGGTGACGAATTAAAAAAACGCAGACATAATCGATGCACAAAGGCTCCATCCATTAATTTTGCTGCCAGTGTGGTCAGAATCTTCCAGAGAAGTCTTCCTGCTTCCGTGGCTTGGGCTTCAAACGTGATAGAGACACTCGATAACAGCCAAAGGAGAAGCAGCCAGATAAAGCTGGCCCCTGTTTTGAAATATCCTCTTTCCTATTAAATTGCATCAAAGACACAGAATTGTTTTGTGTTTTTTTAATTATTCTGTTTTGTGGAAACGATTTTCGTGTGTGGGAGTTTCACAGGGCAAAGGGAGATGCAAAAATAGGCTCTTTAAAAGAGCCATGTGATTCCAGTGAGTGACCCGCAGAGGAATCACCCCCTGCTTCAAAACAACTCTTTCATGTAGGCTGTAGGATGCGTGTTGACTTTCCTGTCAAAACATAAGCTCCGTTTTCTGTGTTTCTGTGATTTTTCAAAATAAATTATCCTTCAGCTTCCTGTTTTGTTTTTAATCACACACCCCGAACATGTTTGTGGGCTATGGGTCACTACAGAACCAGACAAAGAGTAGGAACCTTGCCGGTTCACAGCACCAATGAAAAAACTGGCCTTCCGGTACCTCACAGCACGGATGAAAGCACGGCAACAAATTTTTTTTAAAGAAACTGCAACGTGGACTTAACTGGAGCATGCTGGGTAACTTGGTCTATTTTCACTCAACCGCGGCCACGTGCGTGGTCTCAGGCCCTCAAGGAGCTGACAGCATTGCAGGGCTGTTTCCCTGTGCAAAGTGAGGGCTGCCGGCGGGACCTGAACCACAGCAAAAAGAAGCAGAGTGGCACATTTTGATTGGCACTGATTTATATGCTTTAAAACAGACATGACTGGAAGTACCTCAAAAACTACAAGCGAAATGAAAACCAATAATGAAAAATATACCTTTACAGCATGAGTATAAACCCGGGCTGTTGCCTTAACAGTTTAACACATGCACACTTGTAAAAGTAAAAACAAAACAGTTTTTATTTTAGTTTTTTAGTTTATTTTTAGTAAGTTTAGACAGCTTGCTCAGAAAAAAACAGAGCATGTGACATATCCCTGGGAAACAGTAATATTTATGAGAATGGATGAAATAGGTTAACTTACTGTTGCTTGTTTTTTTCAGTTTTCTCTCATCAGAAGAGAAAAAAGCACGCACCCTTCCTGCTTTGTGTAACTCATTAGGTGAACTCTTGACTGACTTGGTATATTTGAGATTTCAAGAACTCTGCCCAGCAGCTTCAAAACTGCAGTATAAGCCACAGGGTGAGTGTGTGGAGGTGATGTAAGCATGTGGGCTTAATCTTTGCATTATACACTCAGGTAGGAGTTTAACTACAGAGACTTTTAATTATCTCTGCATCACTGTCAGACATTCCACTGAGATGCCAAGCTTCCATGCCATCGAGACAGTGCCAGCCTGGGCAAGACGGCCACTGCCGCTTCCATTTTACACGAGCAAAGACTGATAACAACCAGATGGAAGCCACCGTAGCTGTTATCACATTTACTGTTATCTCTGGTGCTACCGTGGAAACTCTTTGTCGACGGGACGCTGCGCACTGACGAAAAGTCTGCGTCCCTTTGGTGTGCCTTCGAAGGTATGATATGAGGTTTTAGTAAATATTTAATTACATACACTTACAGATGACCCTCTCAGTGCTGCATCACCTGCTGAGCCAGTCTCAGATGTTTCTATGGTTGTTTACTGTTTGCCCTACCTCTGCCAAAGACCTGCGATCAGCACAGCCCCACAGAGAAGTCTCAGTCTGCGGTGTCACCACAATGAAACATGCGTTTTACAGACGCCTCATTTCCAGGTTACAGACAGACAGAGGCGTAGCCACAAGACAGACCAGGAAGGACATTGCCTAAGGCCATGGGCTGGGAGCCCCCCCCCCCCAAAGGAAGACAAATCTGCTTCATATGCGTGGCAAGTAAAGGACTTGTGTGTATTACATCCTCTTTGTTTAATTTTAGACTTCACACTAAAATAATGGTAATAAATGTCACTGTGTTGGGGGGGGGCCCCATGGAGGATTTATTTGTCTTGGGCACCCAAAGTCCCTAGAATCACCTCTGCAACTAGGTTCATCCAAAACGGTACAGGAGGATGGTCCCTCAAAAAAAATAACTTTAGAATCTTATTTTATTGGCAAAAAAAAAGTTTTGGGAATGCTAAAGGAGTTTAACAGGAGAGTGAACGTACATAATATAGGTCAGGGAAATGAAACCGTTAAAGCCAGGAGTACATAGAGGAGCCGGGCCACAGCCACGCAGCTGAAAGGTGATTGGCCCCCAGAGAGCCCCTTCCCTGTCACTCATTGGTTAAAAGCATATAATTGGCTGATAATAAAGCTGGTCTCTCTGTATGAATTATGGCCCATTTTATGCCCCCCCTCTCCCCCCCTCTCCCAGATGTTGCCGCGCACACACACGCACACACACACACACACACACTGCGTCCTTAGGTGTTTGAGACCCTGGCCTGTGTGCACATGTCGAGCACAGAAACATGCATATAGGCAGCCTCTGACTGCTATGATCAGTACCAGGGTCAGTGTGACAGCCTCTGCGGGCTTCGGCCGTCCGAAACGCGAGCCGAACCCGGAGCTCCCCCCCGCGCTGCGGCGCTGCGGCGCTGGCCCTCCTCTCCGGCAGATGTCACTGCGTGCGGAAATGATCGCAACCCCCCCTCCTGCTGCCGGGCCGCTCCGCTTTAACGGCCCTCCCCCCGGTGGGTGTGTGCATGCGCGCCTTCCCGGAGGATGTATTTAAGAGCGCGCCGAGGGAAGCGCACGGCGTGGCGGACCGGCGCGCACAGGCAGCGGGGGACGGAGGGCAGAGCCGCGGACACAGAGTCACAGCGAGCGGAGCGCAGGCGGGCAGGAAGGAGAGGCGGCGGCGCGGCATGCGGGGCGTGCTGGTGATGCGCGCGGAGCTGGCGGGGTGCTGACGGGCTCGGCACGGTTCGGCTCTGCTCGGCTCGGCTCGGCTCTGCACGGCAGCGATGCGCCCCTGCGCTCTCTTCCCCGCGTCGGCCGCAGGCGTGCGAAGCGGCGCCTCCCCGCACCTCGGCGGAGCTCGGGCGCACTAGCCGACCGTCGGCTCCGTCCCGTCCCGGGCCGCCCGCCCAGCCCCAGCCCCGTCTCCGTCTCCGCACTCCGCCCGCAGCCCCCGGCGTCGCTCCCTTCGCGCGGGGTTAGCAGCGGGACTAGCCGGGCTTGGCGGACGCAGCCCAGGATGCCCGGCCGGACCTGCCGGGGGGCGCTGCTGCTGGCCCTGGGGCTGGCGCTCCTAATGTGCCCGAGCGGCGCGGAGCAGCGGGCGCGGCGCTCGGTGGGGAACGGCCACGGGAGCGGGGGCCCGGCGGCGCCGGAGGACGGGCACGGCGGCGGCCACGGAGGCAACAAGACTAAGAAGCTCTTCCCCGTGCTGACCTTCGACTTCGGCCATGTGAAGATCCCCTTCGAGATCGCGCTGTGGGTGCTGCTGGCGTCGCTCATGAAGCTGGGTGAGTGGGGCGCTGCGGGGGGTACTGCGGGCACCGGGGCCGGCGGAGACCCAGGCGCTCCGGTCGCCCTCCCGCTTACCGCGGCCTCACTGACGGGCCGGGGGGGGGCGTCGCCGTCCCGGGAGGTGAGCGGCGGGTCGGGGGCCGCGGCAGGACTCCTTGGCCCTCCGTGACGGGGCACTTCCGAGCGTCACTGCTGGGGGCTCTGCGCAGGGGGACATCCCGGGCCCCCCCACCGGCCCCCCCAACCACGGCCGTGTGAAACGGCCTCGTCCCCCTCGCGCTGTCAGCCGCGCGTGACTCGGCAGCTTTGCCGCGCGGTGGCCCCGGTCGCGCGGCCTGCACCTGCCGGCACACGCCCTGCGATGTCCCCGTATCCTAGCAACGCCCGCCGCCCCGCCCCCTCGCTAATTTATTCAGCGGCCTGCGATTTGGTGCCCTTTCATCTCCTCTTTCTGTGTGTTCTCCACTCCTCCTCCTGCTCCTCCTCTACGACCTCCTCCCTCTCTTTCTGTCCAGAGCCTCTTTTTTTTGGTGCCCCGCCCATACTTATGCTGCTTGAGGTGCCTTGAGGATGAGCAAAGGAGTGACCTTCAGGCTGCCCATCCTTGGCCCGCCCCAGCGCCCTTGCTATCCAGGCCTGATTTGATGCCATGCATGTGTCTCCCTCGCTGGTAGCTGGAGGTCACAACACAGGGAGGGTCAAATGCTCTCTGGCGCATTGGGATTTTTGTCGTGGTCTGCCGGTCAGTCGTTCCCTGCTTCTGAACACGTATGAAATCAGAATGTGGTCAATTTTAATCTGTTTTGCCCGGGGGGGATGTTTTGCATGGCCAGTGAGACCTGAGGGCTTGGCGTGTCCTATATAAAGCCAGAGAATGCAGAAGAGCCTCTGCTTTTGGGCGTGTGTTGGTCACCAGCGCACGCTGGGCAAAGGCCTAGCAGATGATGCCCATTGGGAAACGGAGACTCTATGAATCGGCCGTAAGCCTTCTATGTGTAGGATACTCTGCAATGTGAGCTGGAATTTCCTCAGTGTGGAGGGAGGAGAGATTTTTGTACATTTGAATGAGCTTAAATACCTAGCATATTTTCTTCACTTATCAAGAGCAGACTCGCATGAGAATTAATCAGGTTCTGTGGGACCTGTGTGTGGCTCCATGTCTGTCTCTGCCGACTTGTGCTTGTAGCCTTTTACCTGTTTTTCCTCAGTCTTAACCGACACCCAGCACTGATATGAATGGCATTAACATGTTTATTTTGATGTGCCTACAGGGTTGGTCACACTGTTGATCCTAGTAGGAATTCCCTGGGTATGTCTGTACTCTGTGTGCAAGTGTGGTTTCGACAAGATGGTTGTACTTTGGATGGGGTGTGTGTCCTGCCCGACCCCAGCCTCCCCACCCCATCAGACGTGCGTCTCGTTAATCTGGGTGTTCACTAATGTTGACCTTTCAACAATTCTGGTTTCTCCTTAAACGACTTCCACTTGATTGGGTGTGTTTTGGAAAGTGTTGCGATAGCAGCTCCTGTAGAAGGACATACAGCTTGGGTGGTAGAAGTGGTGAGCTTGTCTTATCCCGAAAGGCTGATATCAGCAGGGACTCTGAAGATAAGCACATGTTGGATGGATGGAGTGGTAGCTGAAGACTCTCGTTCTGGCTGTCTGTTGGTTTGAATATTCGTGTAATGTGCATGGTGGATGCTTTACAATGGAACCTTACTGTTCCAGCTGCACAAATGCAACAAGGAGAGGCCAAATAATGGAAATCTTTATATTCCTTCAAGCACAGCTTTCTGAGGTTGCACACAGGAAGCGATCACTGCTTGCTTGTTCGTTCCTGTCCCAGAAGTCCGCAGAACAGCGCACACAACTCTGTAAGAATCTCCTAACTCCACCTGTTCTTCCCAAATAGATTTGAATGAATGTTTTTGGTGTCAAAAAAACCTTATCAAGCTTATAAGAACATAAGAACTATACAAACGAGAGGAGGCCATTCGGCCCATCAAGCTCGCTTGGGGAGAACTTAACT
>JAODKN010016500.1:0-10401 GCA_026774425.1 Petrocephalus zakoni
GTTCTCCCCAAGCGAGCTTGATGGGCCGAATGGCCTCCTCTCGTTTGTATAGTTCTTATGTTCTTATGTTCTTATCAAAAGCCAATGGCACCGGTACCCACCCAGCTCTACACCTGGCTTGAGAGCTAGAGTTAGAACTAGAATCCCTATATGCTAGGCTATACAAGTATGATTTTAGTCTAGACTTGAATATTGAGTGAGGATGAATCTCGCACATCTGCTCTCTGCTGTCTTCTGCGAGTCTATCTGAATTCCTTAGCTGTGGAGCTCTATAAGAGAATGCTCTGCAGCCTGCCATAGTTCTTTCTCTTCTAGACACGAATAGATATCCTGCTCCTTGAGATTGAAGCAGATGAGGAGGGTTGTAAGACACCAGTAGATCTCTAAGGTATTCTGGTGCAAGGCCATTCAGTGCTTTGTAAGTTAATGGTAGTACTTTGTAGACAATTTGAGACGCAACTGAAAGCCAGTGAAGGGAGCACAGGTCAGGGCTACTACTACTTTTTGATCCTTAAAATTTATTTAAAGATCCAGATGTACAACCAGAAAGGAGGGCATTACAGTAGTCTAGCCTGGCAGTTACAAATGCATCATGAAAGGAAAGCATCATCCGAAGCTTGGCTAAGTTCCATAGATGGCAGGATGCAGTTCTAGTAATACTTCTTTTGTGAGCATTGAAACATAGATCTGAAATAACCAGGACACGGAGCTCTCTGATCACTGTGTTAAGCTGAGTAGGAAGACCACTAGGGTTGAGGTTGTCAAACTTATTTCAAGCAGGACCAACTAGCAGTACTTCTTTTTTCTGAGTTTAACATAAGGAAGATTTTTGCCACCCAAAACCAGCTGCATCCAAACCTTACATCACCAAGTGCAATGCAAAGCATCAGATGCAGTGATGTAAAGCACACCACCACTGGACTCTAGAGCAGTAGAGACATGTCCTCAACCAGACAGAAGGCCTTTGGGATCAGTTGGAGCGGAAACTGCGAGCCAGGCCTTCTTAGCCAACATCAGTGCCTGACCCCACAACAGCTCTACTGGAAGAAAGGTCAAAAATTCCCTAAACATGCTCCTAAACGTTGTGGAAAGCCTTCCCAGAAGAGTTGAAGCTATTATAGCATGCAAAGGGAGGGCCAACTCCATATTAAAGCTATGTATTCAGAATGGGATGTCATTACAGGCAGTATAGTATATAGTGTATATATAACTATGTATCATCAGCATAACAATGGAAACCAACACCATGATTTCTAATAATGTTACCAAAATTTAGCTTATATAAAGTGAATCATACACCCAGCACTGATCCTTGTGGGACACCATATTTGACTTTAGTGGGTTTGGAAGATTCATTGTTCACATGGACAAAATGATAACAATCAGTTAAATAAGAGTGAAAACAAGAGAGAGCTGTCCCCTTAATGCCAACCATAAATTCTAGCCAAAAAGAATATTTACATTTACATTTACAGCACTTGGCAGATGCCCTTAGCCAGAGCAACTTACATAAGTGCTTAGAAGTGTCCATCAGTGAATACATTCTGATATTGGTTCAAAAGAACCCAGGCTAAGAACACCATCTGTCTACAAACTCTGTTGGGAAATACATTTTTTTATAAGAATATAGTAGTGGAAGTGCTAAACCAAGTACTTCTGAAAGTGGTAGGTTTTTAGAAATAGTTTGAAGACACCCAATGACTCAGCTGTTTGGACATCTAGGGGGTTTATTCCACCACATAGGTGCCAAAACAGAGAAGAGTGTAGATGCATGTCTTCTTTGCGCCTCGAGAGATAGTGGAACTAGAAGTGCTAGAGGATTGGAGAGACTGTGGTGCAGTATGGGGTACAGTATAATGAGTTCTTTTAGGTAAGAGGGTGCTGGACCATTTTTGGCTTTGTAGGCGAGCATCAGTGTTTTGAATAAGAACATAAGTACATAAGAAATTTACTAACAAGAGGAGGCCATTCGGAGGCTTGTTTGGGAAGAATTGCACTAGTAGCTCAGAGATGTTAAAATCTTGTCTAGCTCTGCTTTAAAGGAACCCAAGGTTTTAGCTTGCACTACACTAAAAAGGAAGACTGTTCCATACTTTAACTACAAGCTGTGTAAATTCCATACTCTAACTACAAGCTAACTATTTTTACAAACTCCAGTTTGTAATGTTCTCAAGATTTGGTTTCTTGAGAGCAGGGCTAACAACAGCAATTTTAAAAGGTTTTGGAACATATCCATGCCTAAGAGAGAGAATTTAACAAGATAAACTAGGTCGTGCTAATCAGTGGTGCAATCTCCTTAAGTAATTTTGTAGGAATTGGGTCTACAAGGCTAGTATAAGATTTGCAGAAGGAAATTAAGTTCAAAAGTTCTGATTGTTTTATAGGAAAGATTGAAAGGTATCATTATCAGTACTAGTAGGGCTAGCAGAAGATTGGTAGCTGTATGTAGCTACAGACATGCTCTGGATGGTCTCTTGTCTGACTTATATTACCATTAAAATATGTACAATAAAATATGTAATGTAATCATCACTCCTAAGAGCTTCTGGGACTTGCGAGATTAACATTGTAGAACTATTTGTTAACGTAGACACAGAATCAAAGAGGAATTTACGATTGTTTTTGTTCCCTTCTATTATTCTGGAGAGATACATGATCTACATGAGGCTACATGATCAAGAGTGCTGCGAAATGAGTTCACCATGTTCACAGTTACCTGTACAAGTTCATTTTCACTTGAGGCTTCAGATGTAAGGTTGAAGGACTGGTAAAATTGGTTGAGAGAAGTTGTGGTGAATAATGAGCGTATGGAACGTCTGGTACTGGAGGCTATATTGCATTTTAAATGTTAAAAAGTAATGATCTGAAAGTATAGGATTCTGGTGGATAATAGATACATGTTCCACCAGGACACCATGGCTAAGAATCAGTTCCAGGGCATGGTTTCAGGTATGAGTCAGCCCAACTACATTCTGATGTACACAAACACAGTCATGGATAACAGTAAACTTTGTTATTAAAAGATCACTGTCATTTTCCATGTGAATATTAAAATCACCAACAATCATGGCTTTGTCAGTAGAGACCACCAGGTTTGTTAAGAAACCTTAAGAAACCTTAAGAAGCTCCTATACACAATAACAATGATGATTGGAGGTGAAGAACTACACTGAGATGTACCAGCAAGACTACGAAAGAGAATTTCAAATGTGCTAAAGTTATAACTACTTTTCTCTGACACTTCTAGGTTGGACTGAAAATGCTACCCACCTCATGCCACCTTATTAATGCGTGTCGTTTAAAATAAGTGATCTATTTTCAGTAAATAACTTCATTTAAAAATGAGATCAAAACCTGGATACTCAAAAAAATTACAATTTCAGATTAGTCTTAGGAATGATACTGTATGTTACAGTGGCAATACATCTAGAAGATACTGTTCCACAGTCCTTGTGTAGTCTTTAATGTCAGTTGGGTGTCATCACAGGGGTACTCCAGTCTGTATATATCCATTCTAGCAACTCTTAGTATACCTGGGGTTCTCTACTGGAGAGGAAGCTTGCATTGTTTTTGCAGATTCGCAGTAACATTCTAAACAGGGCTCAGACTGAGCTACTCAAGAATGTTTACTTTCTTATTCCGAAGCCACTCCAGTGGAACAATGGCCTTCTTTTTTGAATTTCTCTGTTAAAAGTAAGGTTTTTATTAAGCTGACAGATACTCATGTTGTGTAAACATGTTTTTTGTTTGCCTCGTATTTCCCTCAGGTTGAGCAAACTTTCCTGCTGAGAAGTGCCTTCATACCATTATGTTGCCATAATACATTTTGACTAGATGTGATTGACTTGGTAATGCACTGCATTTTGTTTCTATTGAACACTTTTGCCAATTTTTGTTAAATGTAGAATTGTGCTGAAAGGATTCCAGCACCATAGTACTGTAATACTGGGCTTCTTTGGGTTTTTCACCCCAGGGGGGAACTCACAAGTCACATATGACGAGACTGGACTTACACACTCATACTGGCATATCTGTTGGAACCATCTCAACCCCCACTGAGCGAGAAGTGGCCCACAAAGAGGCATTTGCATACCTGCTGCTCATAATGTAAACTCATCCCTTCCTCCATGGCCAAATTTAACGGCTAAAGACTCAAGTTGTTGCTGGGACCTACCTGCAACATAAAATGCTGCCGCAACAGCCAAAACAAAATGGGTGATGCCATGTTTTGGCTGCAGTGAGACACATGAAAATGTGTCAAAGATGTCTCACAATTACCACTTTATTATGAAAGTAACAGGAGGCAACTAACAAAGTTACAATGAGCCTGAAGAGTCTCTCATAGGTGTATCAGCAACAAAAATGTGAAACAAAGTGTGTCAAGGAGGAGCCTGAAAAACCAATATATCCAAACTGAATCGAAACATAGGAACAATGGTCACATCTAATTTTGAGCAGAGCCAGAGATAAGAAATAAAGCCAGGTTTATCTTGGCCATATATGAGAGCGATTTGTGTTCAGACCTTAGTGAATTAATTTTTTAGTTAGGTTATAAAATATGATATGATTGTAGTTACAGATTTAAATAAATTATGGGAAAGCCACCTACAATGCCTACAGAGTATAATATGAGAAGAACAAGGCACAATACAGGCAAAGAATATATTATGTAATGTTACGCACACCAGACAATGCTAGTCTGCATAGATACGTTATGTGATGATATTTCATGGCATTTCATGGCATTCCATGGTAGAACATTCAGTGAATGGATGAGAAGAGGTCAAAGCAAAGTTTATGAATTATCAGTAGCTACTGTTGAGGTTGCAGGAATGCTAGCTGTTTGGGGGAGGAGATATCAATTATAAACAAGGAATGGAGAAAAGGAGGTAGGAGGCTAACAAGAATGAACAAGGATTCTTTTTTGGGTGGTAGAATATTGGGTAACCGTACTTGAAGCTGTCCTCTATAATGCATTATAATGATCAGTATAAGAATCAAGGGTGCTTTGTACTGCATTATGAAGGTATCTTATTATAGCCATGTCAAGCCCTTCAAAAAGCATTCATGATGCATAACAAACATGGCTATAATGTGTTATGCCTTTTTATAAATATGTATAGCCATGTTTATAATGTTTATGAATATAATGAATTTGTGAATTCATTATAATGAGTTAAGTGTTCATAGATTCTTATAGATTCTTATAGACATGGCACACAGAAATTGTTACTGAATATTGTTTTAGGTTTATTATATTCATTTAACACAATATAGACCTATAAAGCAATAACTAGAATACTTAAGCACAAGTGAATGTATGTACTTGTCTTCAGTGTACCAAACTTGTACTTTGTACATTTGGAATGCATTTCCAAATATGGTCGATAGATGGAGCCATATATTCAATTTTTAACATAACTAAATTTTTACATACATATGTCCTTTCAGCTATCATCAAATCTCATATCCAATACACGGTTACTGGAGCCTAGTCGAGGCAGCTCAGGGCACAATAATTTCTGGTAATGACACCGCCAAAAAAAAATTATAATAATGTGTATTTTTCCAAGTATTATTCATTTATTTGATTTTTCATTTTTATTTGATATTTTCTTAGCCCGATAAATCGCAGTTAAAGGTACTATGGACAATTTATCAGGAAAAAAACACAATCCATGGAATATATAAGCTTTATGAAATACACAAATGCTGAGATTTTATAGCCATAAATGCCTAGATTCTTTATTTTCCTTGCAACCGCTTATCCAGTATATGGTCATGGAGGGTTGGAGCGAGTAAATAATAAACAAAAAAACATATAAATAAAGATATTTTAGAAGAAACTTTAGCTGTTACGAAGACATGTGCATTGCATTGGCATATACAACATACACCATATTGTCAAAAGTATTGGGACACCAATAAAAAACCCTGTATTTTCCCAACAGAGTATTTGACAGATGGTATTCATAGCCTGCATTTTATTGAACCAGTATCAGAAAATATTCACTAATGGAGTCTTAAAGCACGTGAGTAAGTCGCTCTGGCTAAGGGCATCTGCCAAATACCTTAAATGTAAATGCAACAACTGATATAATGCATTGCCTGACTATTGCCTTAGAGCAGGGTTTCCAAACCCAGTTCTCAACACTCCAGACAGTCCACTTTTTAGGAAAAATGTCTTACAAGAAGCTGGGAGGGAGCAAAATTGTGGAACGTCTGGGGGCCACGAGGACTGGGTTGAGAAACACAGCCCTAGTGTATACTTTCTACTTGCAGAGGAGCAAGTAATTCACTGATGTTCAAGTGTTTCAATCACCCTCCACGAATGACTATGTGGCTAGTTGGTACATGGAAGTAAATCATTTTTCAGAAGGGGAATCAGGTCAAGTAAATCCTTAGGCACAGTCACCAATTCACGCCTGTCTAAGTCCACATAAAAAGCATCCTTTTGCTGCAATTCTAGCTACCAAACACCAGATTGTTGTGATCATATATTGTTGTGAAGCTGCAATGTACATTTCATCGTGATATTATACACAAAAATACTGTATGTAATAACTTTAGGTTGAAAAAGAGTCATAAATTGTGACTATGTCACTGTGGCAGCTGACATTCATTGATTTAATGACATTTAGAAGAAACCTACAGAGAACTTGCTGTTTATACATTAAATATGTAACCCCCTCACTCCAAGTGAATCTAGTCACTGAGGTCTGTAAAAAATATTTTACCCAAATGAGTAGAAAATAACGAAATATATCTGTGCACCTCAACCTTGTACTGCGGGTGCTTATAAAAGATGTGTGAATGAACAACTACACATTTTATATCTTAAGGACATTTTAAGATCAAATTATTGCTTTTGAAGTATCCTGTAATGTGACTTGAACAACTAGATGTAGTCTTGCAGTTTTTTAAAGCCTGGGGTGGGTTTAAAACTGTCTAATCATTATACTGTCATCGAACTGCAAACAAAATAGAAAATAGCATGGAAAGAAATTGGGGAAACCACTTTGTACTTTTAAGAAGGCATGACTATCTTTTTTCCATTGGAGAGCAGTTTCCAGGCTTTATTGATGTGGATGTTATTCTATATTTCAATAAGATGAATAGGATTTTGCGGTTAAGGTACACGTGCTGCATCTTGTGCAGAATTAATCCAGGCATGTGTCAATGCGATAGTCCTAGTGGAGCATGCCAATGTGCATTTATTAATGTTGCATGTGTTAAATCGCAAGAGAGGCCCTTGAGGATATTATAAGAATGATTAGCTCACCAGGAATTCTTCTGTGTTGCATTAAAATGTCTCTTTTCTAGGTACTAGCCTCATTATTTAGACTGTCCACAGTAAAGATGTGGCATGATTTAAGGTGGCAACCAACGTTTGCCTGAATTTAACCATACATATTTCAAAATATATAAATATTAAAAATAAAACGTATTCATGAATTTATATTTATAGGTTAATTTATCCAGGACAAGCATTTCACATGCAATTTTACAGCAATGAATGGCACTCTATAGCCACTGTTCAACCCTTCAACTCCCCGCCCCCCCAAAAAATTCTGTCATTATTTTTTTTTGTGTAATGAGCTACCCACCACTGTGAGATCCACTGATTTATTCAGCTCCTTCTCCTTAACACTTTGTGATTCATAGTGTTTTTAAGCCATGTTGATCCACATGCTAAGATCTCCTGGCCTAAAGGCGCTAGAATGTCTCTGATAGACATCTGTCATTTCTATTACTTTAGTCAACCCTTTATAGCTCTTCAAACTCCCAAACGAGTTCAGTAGAGGCCTTCAGTATCTATTGGCTCTCTTCCGGGTCATTTTATTGCCCTGTTGTATAATTAAGTAACTCCAATACATAAGTGGTTCTCAAACTTTTTTCATCCAAGGACCTCCTGTGTCCAGGAAAATGTGTTTGGGCTCCCCTGCACAGGTAATGATATTGTTTCTCTTGTGTGCATTCTGCAGTGATGACAACATTTGCTAATGTTTATTAATGCAAACAGAATTTAATATGGTTAGACTACCATTAATTTAAATACAATTTAAATCTAAAACCTACATGACAAATGACTGTAAAATCAAAAACCTGGCAACCATTTAAAAAGTGCACTTAATAACTGAAAATACCATAATTATAAGGTATTAGCCTTAAAAAAAAAACAAAGATGGCAAATTGCTATATTTTTAACAATATTTTAAATGTCATTGTAATTTTTTTTTCTTTGAGCTGGTATTTTTTCCTTCCTTTCTTCAGTCCTATCTCACCTTTTCCAAGATGTGATGTTGTTTTTTACCATCCATCCATCATTCATCCATTTTCTACTGTTTATCCAGGGTCGAGTCGCAGGGGCAGCAGTCTAAGCAGGGATGCCCAGACCTCCCTCTCACCAGCCTCCTCCTCCAGCTCCACCAGGGGAATACCAAGGCGTTCCCAGGGCAGTGGAAAGAAATAATATAAGGAGCCATCCAGGAGGCACCCGACATAAATGCCCAGACCACCTCAACTGGCTCCTCACCCTCTCTCTAAGGGAGAGCCCAGCCACCCAGTGGAGGAAACTAATTTTGGCCACTTGTATCTGTGATCTCATTCTTTCGGTCACTACTGAAAGCTCATTACCATACCTGTAAACTGAGATCTTTGCCTTCTGGCTCAGCTCCCTCTTCACCAAAACAGAATGGTACAGTGTCCACATTACTGCTGATGCTGCCCCGATCTGTCTTTCGATCTGACATTCCCCTTTTCCCTCCCGCGTGAACAAGACCCTGGCTTGAGGCAGCAACTCATCCCCCACCAGGAGAGGACAATCCACCCTTTTCCGGTTGAGAACCATGGCCTCAGATTTGGAGGTGCTGATCTTCATCCCGGTCGCCTCACACTCAGCTGCAAACCACCCCAGTACATGCTGCAGATCACAGCCCCCATCAGCAAGACCACATCATGTGCAAAAAACAAAGATGAGATCCTGAGGCCCCCCGAATTGGACTTCCTCCGGCCCTCGGCTGCACCTAGAAATTCTGTCAACAAAAACTGTGAACAGAATCGGTGACAAGTCCCAAGAGTCCCATGGATATGAAGATTTTCTGCCTACTCTGCTGTCTGCAATACCTCTACTTCCTGTGACATCCTTCCTGCCTGCCTGCCCTTTGCTCCTGCGATGCCTCTCCTTCCTTCCCTGCTGCTGTACCACTGTTCATCTTGCCATCAGAAGCAGAA
Source organism: Petrocephalus zakoni (assembly GCA_026774425.1). Taxonomy (NCBI): domain Eukaryota; kingdom Metazoa; phylum Chordata; class Actinopteri; order Osteoglossiformes; family Mormyridae; genus Petrocephalus; species Petrocephalus zakoni. The sequence continues at coordinate 9,235 of JAODKN010016500.1, forward strand.
TCAAGCACCTACGTGCCGGCACCTGCCGGGCCTGCATAGAGACTGAAATTTCAGCACCTTTACTATATAAATCAAGATTTTGTCATTTTGTTTTGTCCAGTTGACTCCTCTGCTGGCCCTAGGAGGATGGGCTCCCCCTTTGGGTCTGGTTCCTCCCAAGGTTTCTTCCTTCTAGGGAGTTTTTCCTTGCTGCTGTCACCTTTGGCTTGCTCACTGGGGTCTTATGAGGGCAGAGATTATGTAAAACGCTTTGAGATAATGTAATGTTGTGAAAATGTGTTATACAAATAAAGTTGCATTGCATTGACAAAGGGCAGCCCTGACGGAGTTCAGCAGGAACAAGTCCGACTTACTGCTGGCAATGCGAACCAAACTCTCACTCCATTTGTACAAGGATCTGATGGCCTACAGCAATGGGCCCCGTAGCCCATACTCCTGGAGCACCCCTCACAGGACCCCCTGAAGGACACGGTCATATGCCTTTTCCAAGTCTACAAAGCACATGTAGACTGCTTGGGCAAACTCTCACGAACCCTCCAGTATCCTTGTGAGGGTATAGAGATGGCCCAACTAGGACGGAATTTGCATTGTTCCTCCATGAGCCGCGTTCCCTGGCATAGACCTTCCCAGGGAGACTAAGTGTGATCCCCCTGAAGTTGGAACACATCCTCCGGTCCCCTTTCTTAAAGATTGGGACCACCACCCCAGACTGCCAGTCCAGAGTCACTGTCCACTGTTTACTCCTTAGCATGCCCTTCACTTTCATCACAGCACTCCTTATGTTAATACCCTGGTCAATATCACGTTATATTTTTAACTGGCCTCTTTCAGAGGAAGATTCTCTTCCTCTAATACATACACTCACCAGCCACTTTATTAGGCACAACTGTCCAACTGCTCGTTGACGCAAATTACTGATCAGTCAATCACATGGTGGCAACTCAATGCATTTAGGCATGTTGACATGGTCAAGACGAACCGCTGCAGTTCAAACCAAGCTTCAGAATGGAGAAGAAAGTTGATTTAAGTGACTTTGAACGTGGCATAGTTGTTGGTGCCAGACGGGCTGGTTTGAGTATTGCAGAAACTACTGATCTTCTGGGATTGTCACGCACAACCATCTCTAGGGTTTACAGAGAATGGTTTGAAAAAGGGAAAACATCCAGT
>JAODKN010016501.1:0-10387 GCA_026774425.1 Petrocephalus zakoni
ATTTATAGAGCATAATGATCACTTTGTAGATATTTCATTTGTCTTATGGGTATTTTAATGGCCAATTCAACAAAAACAACAGAGAAACATTATAAATATACCAAGTGTTCTAATAATTTTGGCCACCACTGTAGGTTCCAGCCCTTTCTTTAGAAATGCTACTATTTAGTATTTTCATGTTCTGGTTTGGGAAGGCAAATGCTAGCATTAGTAATTGATTGGACACTACAGATTTGTATAAAGCTTGTGTTTCTCAGAAAGAATAGCAGCAGTAATAATAAATACGCTTCCAGGCATGCAAGGTGGCAGCTGTGGTGACGAAGGTGCTGGAGATCGCGAGGTGGGTGTGTCACGGCGCCGCTGTACCTCATCTCCCGTTTTTTGTAGCGGCCACTCGGGCCCCCCCCCTCCCCGTTTCTGTAATCTCTCCTGCAGTAATGTAATAACCTCTCTCCAGACGGTGATTTCATCCTCCAATCCTTTTTTTGGTATTTTTTTCTTTTTTCCTGTCCCCATGTGTCAGGGCAAGCCACGTCTGCCAGGAGGCCGAGCAGAGCTGGGTGGAGTTCCTGAGCGCAGCGGTGGACCACAACCTGCAGAAAGTCAACAGTTTGGCGCAGGGCTGCGGCTAACCCGGACACAGCCCCACCCTGCCCATGACACGCTTGACGTCACTCGATTTTCCGGGATTGTGGGATGTAATCCTGAATGCGTCTCCTCTTTTGAACTGTGACTGCATATGGGATGACTGAAAGCTTTTGCGAAATGAATATTCATTAATTTAGGGAAGAATTCCGGGTTATAGTTGCAGTCTGTGGTGTAATCAGCAAGTTAGTATTATATTGTGTATTATATAATAAACAGCTTTTTTGTTTTGTACATAAAAAGGCAACAATCTTTTGTCATTGCACAAAGTGTCCTGTATTTAATAATTTTGTAAACCAAAAAAACATCTGTAATTTGGACAAAAGAATGAGCCAGTCCTATTCATCAGTGGGGTTCATAGGTTTTATTTGTTTCTTTGTAGAGATAAAGTATATAAGCTTCTGATTAGGTGTGTCACAAGTTCTCGGCAGCCTGCTATGTAAAATGTCCGCCTCTAGCTAAACCCAAAATGCTTGGTTGGCAGGTTTCACGTCGACAGTGGTGCTCGTGCTGATGTCTTTGAACAGGTTGCAGTTGAAGTTGGCCAGCAGCTGCCTGGTGCAGGCTCTGTATGGCACGAAGGGCACCTGTACTCGAACCCGACAACTGGGCTTGATGTCAGGCAGACTAGGGAAAGAACACACCCATTAAAACTGGACCTGAACAGGACCTAAATACAGTAATATACAGTACTGTGCAAAGGTCTTAGGCTGTCAAAGAAAATTGTTTTAATGAACTTCATGTTGTTGTAAGACTGTGATGTCTGTCAAAGTGTGTTAGCTTATTACATTATTATTATTGATTATTGTACCTATTATTCTATTTGGCTACAAGCTGGCTTCTGCTGTACTATGCAGGTTGGATATCACATGCCTCCTCTCCCCCCCCACCTCTATGAAAATGATTGTTACAGCAATGGAAGATGTTTATTTTCATTTTTTGTACTTGCAAGATGAGTCTCACCTACCTGATCTCCTGGACATCCCCCTGTAATCCACAGCCACTGACTGTCATCTTACAGTCTGTCAGTACCATGGAGACAGGGTTCTCAAACACCACCTCTGCGGTAATTTCAGAGCCCTGGTAGGGCGTCCCCATTGTCTGGAAGAAGGAAAACCAGACTGCTTTAAAATTTCAGCTGCTGGAAAATGATAATGCTGTTTGGTTGTTCGTATCAATAACAGCTAAAAGTATGGTTATAGTCATATCTGTTAAATCAAAACTGCTGCTGTGGATATCATGACTGCCTTTACAATGTTATAAATATTTCTGCGCCAAGGTTTTTTCATGCCTAATGTTCACAATATATATTTGCAGTTTCCCTTCCATTATTACTTCTTTTAAAAAACAAACATGGCAACATAATTAAATAATGAACATAAATACCTAGTGGAAACATGCTTTCTACACTAAAACATGTGAAGTTCCGAAAGGGTTTGGCCTTTGTGTCCAAGAAGCCGTACGAGAGAAGACCGCACTCACAGTTATGGTGAGTTTGGGGTTTTCTGGCACAAGGTCTTTCTCTGCGTAGTAGCCGACCCCAGTGTTATCCAGAACTGTGATGACAGCGCTCACTCTGATGGTGTTCGTCCCCAGGACCGTAGCGTAGCATGAGTAGAGGATCTGAATGGGAATGCTCATCTCTGTGGAAACGAAACAGGACACTGGTTTGGTTTTCAGGCATTAGCATTGGCCTTAGTAAAGTTCTTATATCCTTGCTGGCAGAGCAAGTATGTGCAGGTCTGTATAAATGCAAATTTTGAAAAATAATAATGTACTACAATGTACTACGTTAAATAAGGTTCTACCCATTAAAATGTTGTGTTTTTACTGAAGAAGCCATGTACCTTTGGTGAAAGCAGCAGTGTCTCTGTGTCTTTGCTCCAGATAGTTGTCCCACGGACACCATTGTAGAGCCTGACCTGAGCGAACAGGTGAATTTGGAACTTTTTGGATGCCTGGTTACTGCTGTTCAGAACCAGACTAAGGTTGATGTCCTTGCCGTTAATTGGCTTGCTGACCTCTGCTATTTTCATTTGTAGGTCACGAGACACAGGAGGTGAATTTGTGGTGTTATTCCAAGACTTGCTCCCTCTCTTCACAGCTTCTTTGTAAACCTGTCTCTCCTTCTCTGTACCTGCACATAACATGACAACTTGCTGTGATTATAACAAACGGTATAAAAAAAAAACATAATTATTCACACGCCAGTGCTTTGAGATTCTAATACCGCCTTGGGCCCGGTTTCCCAAAACCTTCTTATCGCTAAGTAGTTCTTTAAGAAAACCTTAATCCACATTTTGATTGACTTAAATCAGTTATCTTGGCATTCTGTAGTCACTATACATCAGACAATAAATATTTATACATCTATAGTGAATTTTCAAATACAATATACAGTTCTATTCATCTATGGAAGCATCATCACATATATAATCTTAGTGGCCAATTTATTAGGTAGTCTATACCTAGCTACTGTAGTACCAGGTAGGGCCCACATTTACCTTTAGTACTACTTCAAGTACTGCTGTATTGAGCTACTACTTTCATGCTTGTATCCTTCATGTTACCTTTAATTAATATAGCCATTATCCTCCGACGTTTCTCACTAATAAGGTGTTTTCAATTCATGCACCTTGCCAAATGTGCTGAACTGAATTGCAATGTTGAAAGGTGACGAATGGGTGACATTTCTGCCACGGTCGGATACGTAATGCTGTGTCATGTGCACACATGTGCAAGCTTGAGTCATAGGCTGTAAATCTGAGCTGTTGTAGCATCATGTAATTATCTTATATAAAGGGGCATCACACTCATGTTCCAACACCTTATTCTCAGCCCAGTATTCAGGAATAGCTGGGTGTATCATATTTGGCAAGTACATCTAATAATTAGGCTTGTAACGATTCATCGCGAATCTGTTAAAATCAGTGTAAATGTATGACGATTCAAATCGGCTTTTGTGGAAATGAATCACAACTTTTTTAATGAGAACAAGTATTTAACAGAAAGAACGGTACGTGTAACGTTACATTTGATTTCACGACGTCAGTTCCATGTTATAGTTGTCACTGGTTATGTGACGTCGACATCAGTTTTTGGTTCAGACAGAACGCGAGATTAAGTAACTTTGAAATTGAGGATGTGCCTGACAGGTATATATCGGCAGTGTGGCAGCATTTTGACTCATCAGTAATTTCATACTAAAACGGTGAAAAAATTGCAGACAAGACAAAAATGGCGTGCAAATATTGTAAAAGACGTCTATATCAGGGGTGCCCAATCTTATCCGCAAAGGGCCGGTGTGTATGCGAGTTTTCGCTGCAACTTCTTAATTAGATCAATAATTAGAGGTTTGATTGGCCGAAAAGTCCTCACACCTGGTTTCGAACAGCTGATCTAAAGGTTATCCTGAAAACCTGCATACACACTGGCCCTTTGCGGATAAGATATTGGGCACCTCTGCCCTAAGATTAATACTATGAAACTCCGAGAATGCTAAGATGTACTCACTGCTTCGTTCTCTAGCTAAGGCATACCTCACCACACCAGCCACATCTGTCCCAAGTGAAAGGGTTTTTTCGACTGCAGGGGACATTGTGAATTTACAGAGATCTCAGCTTCAGCCTGAGAATGTAATTTTCCTTAATATTTTTAAAAATAGTGTGCCAGCACAATGGAGAAGGAGAAGAGATTACTCCTCCTGGTCTGTTAATTTTGTAGTTTCTCCAGTTCTGTTTTTGTTCTGATCCCAATAAACTGTTTTTTGTACTTGAGCCACAAGTGGGTCGTCCCCCTCAATTCCCAGCTTGCACCATGCCACGCCGCCACCGCGCCCATGACAATTTCACTTTTAAGAAAGCAATGTAATTGAATAAATTATTGTTGGTAATTTTAATTCTGTGTGCTTGATTTTAATTTCTTTGCCTCATTTTAAGACTGAAAAACTAATAATGACAACTCTTGAATTGAAAAGAATCATCTTGTTTAGTAGCTCTGCTTTTAAGATTTTGTCACTCAAAGAAAGAAGTAAACAGTCGTCAAAGAATTCACAAGCTAGTTTTGGGTTTATTTTTACTTAGTACAGTGCTTGGAATTACTGTTTTACAACTTATTTCAAGATATTTTGCACTTTTCTAATTTCCTATTTCAAGAAATCTTACCAAGTATAAATATCGTATCAGAAGCTCGGCTTCTCTCTTCACCTGAGTGTCCAAAACATATGGATACAGATCCGACAATACAATTACAAAGTCTAACTGAGGCCATGGGTGATCTGGTGCCAAGAGCACTAATGCTCAGACATGGTGTTCATTATGGACAAACGGTGATTAGCACAGAAGTCCAATAATAAATCACCGCTTGGATAACATTGGGCAGGCCATTCCTCCTGACCACACCCTTCTGAGTTTCACTGTCGTTACCCACGTGAGCATCGAAGTCCCCCAGCAGAATAACGGGGTCCCCAGACGGGGCACCTTCCAACACCCCCTCCAAAGCCTCCAGGAAAGCTGGATGCTACGAACTGGTGTTTGGCGCGTATGCACAGACAACTGTCAGAGTCCTGCATATATTAGAGTCCTGGAGATATAGATATCAACTATATATACAGTAGTCGGTATCTCTCTACCTCCCGCACCAGATCAGGCTCCTTTGTGACCAAAGAGGTTACATTCCATGTGTCTAGAGTCAGTTGCGGTAACCAACAATTGGGCTGTCGAGGCCCCTGCCTTCAACTGCCACCCAATCTACATTGCACCCAACCCCCACGGCTCCCCCTGCAGGTGGAGGGCAGACCCATGTCGGTTATTCGGCTTATGATGCGACATATGAATTACGTTTGTTTCCAGCCACCGGATTTCTCAATGTGGGAATGTGCATATGCCAGAATTGGCCAGGTACACCCTATTTCATAAATCACACATGGAACTTGTCGTACACCGATCAACAATTTATGTTATGCTTTCTATAAACTTGGACTATGTTATTCTTCTCTGGAGTTTACTAATGAAACCTCGTTTGAAAGTTGTATGAATAAAATATAGGTTTTTCTTGAAATCTGTGGTCAGGTTTTGTGAGTAAATGTTTCTAATTAGCCATAAGTGGTAAAGCAAATTGGGTACACATGTAAAACACACATTTGACAACCACATATTTAAAATTGCACCTAATCCTCCATGTAGTTTTGAAATACTTACAACATACCAAAACTTAAAGAAATATTTTTATATGTTTTCAATTTTCTCCTGTCCATAAATTGTACACAAATTATGAATTTCAGTCAAGGTACTGTAATGAATGGTATAGTGTTCAGCTTTGATTTGAGGTATCAGGCATGTGTCTGACTTTTACATCTGATGTTATAAATTAACTATTACAAATAGGCAAGAAAATGGTCACCCCTGTTAGTGCCTATATGTCATGCTCCTGCCCGTCCGATCCTCCTGTGTGCCACACCCCTCGATAACCTTGTGTGGAATCCCCGGGTTTGCCAGCTGTTTCTTGTTAATAGTATCAGTCCTCTGTATTTAAGTCCGCGTTTGAGTGTGTTTCCCCAGTCCGGTCATTGATGTTTTGTTGTGCTGCTCCCTGCCTGTGGGTTTCTTCTAATAAATCTCGTATTTCCCTGCAATTTTGGATTCCTGTTGGTGCTTCCCTGCTCCGTGCCCGGCAACCCCATTACACCCATAGGGTTAACATACCCCAGTGAACTTTTTAGGAAGAGGCGCTCTGTATCGGTTGTAGATGGACAGTAAATGTACAGAAGGGGAGGTGCTGAGCGACAGTAGAGCCTTCTGTGATAAAATTTATTAACATAATACACGTGGAGCCCCACATAACAATAGCTTTTAATCAGCCCACATTAGATTTGGGAGAGGCAGTCTGGGCAGCAGTGTATTGTGAAGGAGTGCAAGTGATATGTAAAGTATATAAGAATCAGTGTAATTCAGCATGGGACACATCCAGTCTTGGATGTAGCCTACGTGTATAAATAAAAGGAATTCTAAACTAGCAGCTCCTGACTCATGATTGACACGAAGGGAATAACCACAACACTGAGAGCATCGGACTACGATGTTACAATATAATAAATAAAAAATTTACAAAATAACTAAAGATCAATCTATGTTTCTTATTCCAGCAAATTGTTGCATCCAGAGTTCTTTTAAGATTTCTATGATCTGAGATGTCAAAAATGTATGTTCAGTTTTCAATTTTATTTGTATAGTGCATTTCACAACATTGCACAGTTTCAAAGCACTTAAATTGGATGTGGTAACTGATATTTTTGCACAAAAAAAATTATGCCCAGCTAATCAAGAGTGGTATTTATGTCACACATGGAACCAAACTAAAACTAATGTTTTCTCATAAAATAACGTTATATGAGAAATGTTTAAAAGGATGCAGCCTGCTCAGGCCTATTTAAAGTTAATTTCCAATACAAGTAGACCAATGTAACGGCATACAAATTATCCAGATGCACCATGCTTATAACAAACTAACTTTCAGTAATTACACTCAAGAATTTCTGTGGTGCAAATCTTCAATGAAATTCAGCTATTAGGTCATTATCAGGCTGATCATAGATACATTTACAGCACATGATAAAAAAATGGCTATCTGTCTGGCTTCATTTTAATCCATTCCCACAAAACTATTTCTATGACTAACTGAACTGGGAAAGGCAGCTATGCCAAGCAAAGTGATCACTCCTACAAGGGTCAGTATGTACTTTCCAAATGGAATCCAGTATTAATTGAGGTTCACAAACCGTCAGATGAATCATGTTCCATGTTCTGCATGCAGGTAAGTCTGAGAGCCATCATTCAGCAGAAATAAGTCACTATTATCTAATGTTTTGCCTTTAGAAGAACATCGGTTGCTACCCCATAAAGGAGTATAGCTGTTAAAATATCCCATGAGGAGGAAAGGAGACAGAAGCTGATTTATTAGGTTCACCATGTCTTGGATTGCAACGGACATATCAGGTGGGACGTAGAGAGAGCATGTAGTAATGATTTACCAAAAGAATTATTATGAAAACTATTTTTTTCCTTCATCCTCCCCTAGGTAGGATGCAGCCCCCGAATTTGGACAGAGCCATAGTCACAAATACATTATCGGAATAAACAAGGCATCATGGTGAAGTTTCACAGAGAACAGGGCTCAGACCACAACCAGTCTGCAGCCAGACTGCAGATCCAGCACCCGGAGACTTGCCTTTTTAATCAACGATGAAGCTCTTGATGCTGATATCTTTTTGGGAAACCAAAAAGAAATGAAAATGGGTATTGTGAGGCAGAAATTGTTTGCCTAAGGAGGTCATTCAGATGCACTAACAAGCTTTTCTAATATCTACTGTAAATGCAAGCGGTACAGTAACAAACTATGGTCGTATTACTTGAAATTTCAGGCATGTTTCAAAGAAAGCCAGAAATACCAGGGGGTTCACTGAAACTGAATGGACTAAAAGTATCACAAGCAATGGCTGTGGTGAATTATGTGGCTGAATGTCTCCTTCCATTTAGCAATCAGGAGCAAACAGCATTCTAAAGCTTCATTCAGGATCTCCAGCTAAATTTTGCCATCATTTCAAGGCCCACTCTGTGGTCAAGGATTGTTGAGGTTGCCCAAGGCATGAAGAAAAATCTGCCAGAGGCAGTGGGTACAACGCAGCCTGTCAGTCATGGGGGAAATGCAGTTTGTAGGGGGCCCTGTGATTGACCCAGAGAGTCTGAACTGGTGCTCTGCAGCCCTTGAATGAATTGAGAGCAGAACATTTCCTTATGTTTAATTAAGCTACTTTCATTCAATCTAAATTAAGTATATAATCTAACTGCAGCCATGGTTTATTTTACCCACCGTCATGAAGAAGACTCTGCCAAATAGTGACCTTACGTGATGTTCTCCGTTTATAATAAAAATTAATCAGGCTTTGTTGTTCATGAACTGCTCCACTTGGGGTGGTGTATATTAATATAAGGCTGTTTTGATGAACAGGTCTGACCTTGTGGCCTCCTTTATGCAGAAAAGTGATGCCCTTCCCTGTGCAGCTCCTGTAACTGGCTACTTCCCTGTAGACCAGGGGTGTCAAACTCCAGTCCTGCACATTTTTGGGTTTACCCTTGTTTAACACACCTGATTCAACTCATTGCAGCTCCTTGTGCTAATTACCACACAGTTCTTCAGCTCAATCAATGTGGTGGACCAGGGAAGGAACTAAACTAGACCTAACCTACACAGGACTGGAGTTTTATACTCCTGTTCTACTGGATTGAGATCTAGTGACTGTGGGGGCCATGTGAGTACAGTGAACTCAATGTCATGTGAAAGAAAGCAGTCTGAGATGATATGAGCTTTGTGACATTGTGCGTTATCCTGCTGGAAGTAACCATCAGATGATCGATATGCTGTGGTCATACAGAGATGGACGTGTTCAGCAGCAATACTCAGGTAGGCTGTGGCATTTAAATGATGCTCAGTAGGTACTAAGGGGCCCAAAATATCCCCCACATCATTCTACTGCCACCACCAGGCTGAATTGTTGAAAAAGGCAGGATGGATCCATGCTTTCATGTTGTTTATGCCAGATTATGACCCTACCATCAGAATGTCCCTGCAGAAATCAAGACTCATCTGACCAAGCAACGTTTTACCAATCTTCCATTGTGCAGTTTTGGTGAGCTTGTGCCCACTGTAGCCTTAGTTTCCTCTTCTTAGATGACAGGAGTGGCACCCGGTGTGGTCCTCTGCTGCTGTAGCCCTTCTGCTTCAAGGTTTGACGTCTTCTGTGTTCAGAGATGCTCTTCTGCATGCCTTGGTTGCAACGAGTGGTTATGTGAGTCACTGTTGCCTTTCTGTCAGCTTGGAGCAGTCTGGCCATTCTTCTCTGACCTCTGCCATCAACAAGGCATTTTCATCCAGAGAACCACCACTCACTGGATCTTTTTTCTTTTTCAGCCTATTTTCTGTAAACCCTAGAGATGGTTGTGTGTGAAAATCCCTGTAGATAACCAGTTTCTCAAATACTCATACCAGCTCGCCTGGCACCAACAACCAGGCCACATTCAAAGTCACTTAAATTGCCTTTCTTCCCCATTCTGGTGTTTGATACATTCCCTGAAGCTCCTGACTTGTTGCTGCATGATTTTATACATTATGCCTCTGACATATGATTGGCTGATTAGATATTCGCTTCAACAAGAAATTGAACAGGTGTACCTAATAAAGTGGCCAGTGAGTATATATATATCAAAAAATCTAGGTCACACGTTAGTTCACAGAAGTGCACTCTATTCATGCCCTACAAATTATGTATTTGTCTTTTGTTTTTAGGTGATTTGATAGATGAATCTAATAATGGCATCATTTCCAGAAGTACCATCACCATGATGATTTGGCCATGTACTGATCTGACAGCCCTGGTGAGAGCTGATGTTTCTAGGGACATTTGCCAGGTACTGTACAGAAACACCATCCAGTAAACATGTGTTTCTTACAATAGAATGAATATTATGCCTTTTTGCACAAAGTTTTACGTGTGACAGTACTAATAGAGTGTGAGCTAGGGCTGCACGAGTTTGAGAAAAAACCTAATTGCGGTTTTTCTGACAAATATTCCGATTGCGATGCGATTTTCGATTTTTGCGTTCGATACTTTAAAGTGCATAAAACCTAAATTTATGAATAAAATATGTTGTTACTTTTACGACACAGAGGGTTAAATAAACTACATACA
>JAODKN010016503.1:0-10372 GCA_026774425.1 Petrocephalus zakoni
TTTATTCTGTCTTTATATTTGTGGAAGACATTCTTTTTATTTTTGGTAGCTGTATTTTTATTTGCGAAGCGCATTGTCCTTTTGTGAGACGCATGTTTTGTATTTGTACCGCATGATCTGCACGTTTATTTGTTTGCAGATCATCGGGCATTTGTGAAACGTGTCCGTGTATTTGTGACGTTTTGGCAGGATTCTAACTCCATAGTTCGGCAAGTGGAATGCATCCGAGTTTTTAGCGGATGTGACGTTATTCTGAGTTCCGCGCTCCGACCTCCGAGGATAATGGAACGCACAATAACACACCCCTGAATGCTCCAGACCAGAAAACTTCCAAAACTTCTGCTTTTAAAGAGGTGTTCACGCTTGCTGATGATCAGTTAATCAAGTGCATCTGATTAGCAGCACCTGACTGCAACTTACCCTCTTAATTCTTTAATTTTTCACATACTGCTTATGTTTCCTTTTTGGCTTGGTTTCTGTTGAATACATCATGACATGGTGTAATATGTTATGTTTTGTTGTTCATATGAGGTTGAATTTGCTTAATTTTAAGGGCTAAGGACCAGATGTTTTATGGACCACCCTTTGCAGCTATAACGGCTTCAACTTAAAGGTCCTATCAGGTTGAGGTCAGGGCTCTGTGCAGGCCAGTCAAGTTCTTCCACACCAAACTTGTTCATCCATGTCTTTATAGACATTGCTTTGTGCACTGTTGGAACAGGAAGTGACCAAAATAGTCCAAAATGGCTTCATATGCTGAAGCATTAAGCTTTCCTTTCACTAGAACTGAGGGGCCAAGCCCAACCCCTGAAAAACAGCCCCACACTATCTCCCCTTCACCAAACTTTACATTTGACACAATGCAGGCAGGCAAGTACCATTCTCCTGGCAACCTCCAAACCCAGACTTGTCCATCAGATTTCCAGACAGAGGAGCATTATTCGTCACTCCAGAGGACACGTCTCCACTGCTCTAGAGTCCAGTGGCAGTGTGCTTTACACCACTACATCCAATGCTTTACATTGCACTTGGTGATGTACAGTAAGGCTTGGATGTAGGTGCTCAGCAATGGAAACCCAACCCATGAAGCTCTCTACGAACTGTTCTTGAGCTAATCTGAAGGCCACATGAAGTTTGGAGGTCTGTCGCTAAAGTGGGGACTTCTGTGCACTTCAGCATACACCACCCCCCGCCGCAGCACCCCCCGCCCCAACCCAAGTCTTCACATTTCTTTCAGTGTGAAAATATGAAAATTTCATGACATGCTCAGCAGAATTTATTGTAATAAATGCCTGTGAATAGATATCGCTTTACGCTGTAATCCTTAACTGAAGGAAGTCACAGTGTCCTGCTTTGCTGATTGTGGCTAGTCCTTTTGCCTTATTGTCGTGACTGCTACTTTTTTCACTATTGTGTATACCTTGTGCTGCCTCCTGATTTTGATCCTCACCTGTCTTTTGGCCATAGCCCTGTTTTTGCCATTCACTGTACCAGCTTCAGTTCAGGGCGTTAAACCTTTTTAGCCTTTAGTCTTACGCATCCTGTAAGTAGTATTTCCTTGTCAGCCCATGACACTAAGGGCAGATTGATTTGTCATTGTTCTCACCAGTGTACTCATCCTCTAAATTGTTCCTGGTTCTTTCCTGGTACTTTCCTGGTTCCTTTTTTTGTTTCCATGTTGACAGCTATGTGGACATTTATTATCAGAATTTATTTTTCAAACTTTGTAATATGTTGTAATATGTAACAGTGTGTTACAAATGAACTGTAATTATTTTGCTTCAGGAAAATAACCTACCACTGGATTACTACTTCAGTACACCAGAATTCAGTGGCTGTTGTCAGGTAAGCAAACCCAAGCACCTGGAGCTGCAAGGGCTTTAATTGAGAGAATATCACAAAATTTACTTTTCCAAGCGACAACAGATCTTAGCTGTAGTTCTCACTGGTTTTGCATGTTTTTGTTTGTTTGTCTTTACAGATTTGCTGTGCACTTCTAGAAACATTCCATAATTTCTCTGGGAATACAAACACGAGCATGCATCAAAAATGCGTGATATGTGAAACTTTGTTTAATGAGACTCACTGGATTATTGAGAAGATTGTGAAATGGGTGAGTATATTTTAGTCATCATTGTATATTTTACCCTGATGAAAACCTAGCTTTAGTGGATAATGGCACAACCCCGTTTTCAACTTCCATCCAGCATCACTTATCCAGTGCCACATGATGTACCTCCTTGGGATCATAATTCTTTGGAAGGCAGGGTACATCTTGGACAGAATATCAGTCCATCAGTCCAAGACATGCACACTCTCACACATTGTGGGCAAGATTAACTTCATGACTTTGTTTGAAACAAGAATACCTAGAGGAAAACTCTAGGGGGTAGAGAATTAAACATTCCAAACCTTTTACTTATTAAAATCCATCTTTCCTTTATTTAGAAACAACATTGTAAGCAATGCAAATACAACAACAACTCAAAAGTACCTTACAAAGTGAAGGACTTCAAGGAAAAAGTTATGCCATTTTTCAGTGGTAAGTGTAGTTTCCCTGTATAACCAGTAATATGCATACTGAATGTGCAGGAGGTGTAATGGAGGGAGCGCATAGAACAAGAAACATGAAGTGTCATCTTGTCGTGAACAGTCAATCCTATCCAATCACATTTGCCTAATACTGCACATGGAAAAATGAAGAGAATGAAATACAAAAGAAAATACAGTAACTAAACTGAATGTCTAGTATGATGACTACTGACTATGTTCTGCTAAATAAAAACAATTATAGCAGTTATTGGTATACACAGTCATATGAACTTCCTACTTGTTTCAAAATTTATCTTTTTTTTATAGATTGTGTAACAGGACATGTATCAACAGATTCAGAAAGTAAGTATTTTGAGTATTACATACTCTGTTTCTGAATAAATAACAGAGGCAGCGCTGATTTTTAAGCAAGAAAACTGGGAATAAATAGAAAAATGTTACAGTAACTAAATTGAATAAATGAATTGTGATTACTTTACTGTTAGACTGTATTCTGCTGAATAATAAAAATCATTGTAGCATTTATTGGAATACAGACAGTCAAATGAACGTTCTACTTGTTTTTAATTTTTTTTTTCTCATAGTTTGCAAAACAACAGTACCAACAGGTTCAAACAGTAAGTATTTTGAATATTGCATACTCTGTTTCTGAGTAAATAATAGGGGCAGCGCTGATTTTTAAGCATACTTTTAGTTGGAGCATATGTCTCAATTCCATTTGGAAAAACTAAAACGCCTTTGACTTACCTATACTGGATTTCATTAGGGGTATACAGTAAATAATTAGCCAGAAAGGTGATTGACCCATGATTTTTGGAGGAACAATTTTTAATTTCTATTATGATTCAATTGATTTAATTAATTATTAGATTGTTTGACAGGCTAAATTAAGAATTAATAAAATTAAATTAAAATTTTAAATTCACTGAAAGAAAATTCACAAATATTATCACTGGAACATATTATACACCCACTTAAGGGACTACAAAGAAAATAAAATCTCAAAACATTACTTTTTATTGTAAACCATGGAGCACATGCCAATGTATAGCTGTTAAAAGGCAATAAATGAGTAACTAAAGAACATAGCAGATATAGGCACTTAAATACAAACAGAACCCCAGGGCAAACAAGGAACAGGTGCAACTCATAATCAATTAACCAGTCACGGAGGGCCCTGGAACAGCAAGCAACAGGTGAGACTACTAAAACTGACAAGCACACAGAAACTGGGAAATGCAGTAAAACTGAAAACTAAGAAACAAAGCAAACACAAAGATAATTATAATGCAAAGTAGAAAGAGGGGTTGCTGAGACAATATTTACGTGTAGGAGCGTATAGGATGATTTATTTTTTTTGCAACATACAAATAAGAATAATTTACCATTCGCCAGTAAAGGGTTAAGGCATGCATGAGCTCAATGCAGATGGGATAAAGGAATGTTTTATTATTTATTGTAAGTACTGATAGTTGCAAGTGATTACTACGTGCAAAACAGAACAGATGGGGGGGCACAAAAAAAGGAAGGTTCCTGGGGTGAGGGGGAATGGGGAGTGGGTTAGTGCAGGATTGCCGTCTTCCAGATAGGGGGGAGAAAACTGGGAATAAATAGAAATATGTTACACTAACTAAATTGAATAAATGAATTGTGATTACTGTTAGACTATATTCTGCTGAATAATAAAAATCATTGTAGCATTTATTGGAATACAGACAGTCAAATGAACTTCCTACTTGTTTTGAATTTTCTTTTTTTTTCATTTAGCCAACAACTTTTGTAAATGTCTGGTGCAAAATTCAAGTGCAAGTGAAATACCCAATACTACAGTATGCACAGGAACAAAAAATGTACCAACAGGTGAGTAATGCATACTCTATTTCTGAGTAAATGGTAGGCACCACTGATTTTTTAAGCATACCTTTTGTAGGAGCATATGTCTCCATTCCATTTGGAAAAATTAAAAGTGAATATGCCTTTGATTTGCCGTTATTGGAGTTCATTAGGGGTATAAATCATTAGCCTGAAAGGTGATATTTTTGATTATGATTTTTGGGGGAACAATACAATCCATCAGACTTTTTATTTTTACCACTGAATTAATTGATTATTAGATTATTTTGATAGCATAAATTCAGGCCCTTTTAAAAAATTTACTAAAAGAACATTCACAAATATTACCATGGTATCTAAATATACATACTTCAGCGAATAGAAAGGAAATAATTTATTGTTAATTTTAATTATTATTAAACACAGATAACATGCTGATGCAAAATTGTGAAATGGCCAACTGCTGAACTTTGCATAAAAAAACAACCAAACACATTAATGGAAGTGGTACTCCACTCTTTATGGGATTTCACTAGTGGTGAAACTTTCCAAGTTTTCTGGCACAGATTAGCAGTGAAAATTAAAGATCGACATACAGGCTGTTTCTAATAATGAATTACAGACACTCAACTTTCAAGCAGGCTGTTCTTCAGCTCCTTACGTAAGTCAACATTTACGTATCTTGGATTCCACCTCCACCCCCAATATTCAACCTAGCCTAGCCTAGGCAGCTGTTGCAAAAAGAGCTATAAAAAATTACACAATTAACATAATTGTGTCAGACATACAACATACTATAATAAGGCATAGGCCTAGAATAACTAGGTCATAATAACATGTAACAGGAGTGTTATGTGATAAATCAATAAATAGTCTTTTTATTGTCAATTCTCTATATGTGCAGAACATACAGGAGAATCGAAATGCTGTTTCTTTCTTCTCTTAAAATTAGTGCCTATACAGTCTTACAAAATATAAATATAAATAGAAACACACACACACATATGACATACAACAAATAAATAAATAAACAAACATGCACCGTCCATGATCAGAGGGGGCTGCTGGCTGACCAGGAGAGGTCCTCTGAGATGTGCACCCCCAGGAACTTGGTGATGCTCACCCTCTCCACAGCTGCACCGTCCATGATCAGAGGGCGGTGCTGTGAATGGCCTCTTCTGAAATCGATCTCTTTGGTTTTTCCCACGTTCAGGACGGGATTGTTGTCTTTACACCACTGGACTAGTTGGCTCACCTCATTTTTGTAGTTGGTTTCTTCATTGTTGGTGATGATGCTGACCACAGTTGTATCGTCTGCAAACTTGACAATGTGGTTGGAGTTGTAGGTTGGAACACAGTCGTGGGTCAGTAGAGTAAAGAGCCGCGGGCTGAGCACGCACCCTTGTGGGGCCCCTGTGCTCAGTGTGATGGTCTTTGAGGTGTTGTTGCCAACCCGCACGTTTTGTCGTCTCTTTGTTAGAAAGTCCAGCACCCAGTTGGAGAGAGAGGTTTTGAGTCCCACGTGTCTGAATTGTTGTATTAGCTACTGGGGAATAATTGTGTTGAGTGCCAAACTAAAATCTATGAACAGCATTCGCACATAGGAATTTTTTGAGTCCAAGTGGGTGAGGGCTGGGTGGAGAGTAGCAGAAATAGCATCCTCTATGAACCTGTTAGACCTGTATGCAAACTGAAACAGGTCATGGGAAGGGGGGAGGACGGACTTGATGTTCTGCATGACCAGTAGCTCGAAGCACTTCATGATGATGGAAGTCAGTGCTACGGGCCGATAATCATTATAGCTGGATGGGAGAGATGTTTTAGGGGCTGGAATTATGGCTGTGGCTTTAAAACATTTAGGAACAACAGCTTGGCTCAGGAAGATGTTGAAGATGTCAGCAAGGACATCCTTGAGTTCCTTGGCACAGTCCTTCAGAGCACAACCAGGCTTGTTGTATGGGCCACCTGCCTTGCATGGGTTGATCCTGGAGAGGGTCTTCTTTACGCTGGTTGGGGCCAGACATACAGAATGGCCTGCTCATCTGGGGATGGAATGGTTTTTTGTGCCGTTGTGCTGTTTTGTGTTTCAAAGTGGCCAAAGTAGTCGTTTAGGCTGTTTAGCAGTGTGATGTCACATTCCCAGGTCTATGGTGGGGGGTCGTTATGAAAATAGTTTGTGAGGGTTTGAAAGCCACGCCAGAAGGACTGTGCATCTTTGGTGTTGCTGAAGTGACCAGATATTTTCTTGCTGTACTATTGTTTTGCTTCCCTGATGCCGCGGGACAGGTTGACTCTAGATATTGCTAGACCTGCAGAGTCACTGGCCCTGAAAGCAACGTCACAAGCCCGCAGAAGCCTGTGAACCTCTCCTGTCAGCCATGTGGTGTTTTTTGCAGTGAGTGACATCATCAATGCATTTCTCAATGCATGCTGTGACTGCCTCAGTGTAGTCCTCAAACAATAAAGATAAACAAACAATTAATTAATTAACAATTGACAATAATTAACAATAACAGATGAATAGACATTAATAAAAAAAACTAGGATTTGTTTTTAATTACCAGAATGTGGATGGCATTGTGGAGCAGTGGGTCCCATGGTTGTCGTACATTTGAATACTAGTTACTCTGGGTGTGGTGTTTCTGTGGTTGTGCTGTCTAAATCAGTGGTTCTCGAGGGGGTCATCAAATCATTAGGAAGGATTGTGAGATGATTTCCTTACTATATTAATTTTTATCATTGGAAACCCATTAAGGGGCCCTTCCACTCTGCTCTATGAATTTTCTCATATTGAAAAGGGTTTTTTGGGGGTTGGGTGGATGACTGAAGGATGGATGGATATTCTGGATGTATTATCCTTGTGCTGGGAATAAATGCCCTTGTTGCATGAAACAAGAAGTTGGGGTTATTGATTTTATCTGATGTTAAAATAAAGAGTCCAAGCACACAAGTCTACAGTAGGTGGATGGTCAACACAGGGCCAGGGCCAGTTGATGCTTTGCCTTTATAAATGTAGACCTACAGCTGGGCCTGGTTACATGCCTCAAAAATCTAGTCTAAGGGTTTGTTATGTGATACTGAATGTCTTTTTTTCTTTCCCTTAGATCTTAGATATCTATCAGCCATTATTGTATTAGTGCTTCTTTTGTTTGGAGCCATATGCATTTTATGCTACCTCTATAACAAGATCAAACAACTAAAAAATGAACTGGTAAGCGGACTTGCACAGTTATATTAAATGTTGCAACTATACTGGAATTCGGAATAAGCTGTTTGCAGCTTATATACAGTTTACATTAATATCTAAGAGTTGCTCTATACGTCTACCATTGTGTAGATGGAATTGTGTTCAGCATAGCATATTTCAGTTAGTGGAATAACCTCAGGACCATGGTGCAACTTAAAGTCAGGACATGGCATGCACTTTACGGTAAGGTAAAAGGCATACACAGGGTATTGCCATCAATGACTAGAGTAGGGAGAACAGGACTGTGAGGTACTTTTATGCTGGGCTGAGAGGAGGCAAGCAAGCTGCAGCTGGAGTGATCCACATGTGGGCTGAAATGAGAGGAGAGATAAAACAGGCAACAGGCGTGGCTCATTATCCACCCTGGGGAGAGACTGGGAGGGGCAGGAAAGATAGTAACACAAACTCAATATAGTCTTCTGCTTAACAGAAATACCTAAGGGTGGCGTTCATGTATATACATATTCATCTTTATATTAATATACTCAAATAATGTATTACTATTATTATTATTATTATTATTATTATTATTATTAATAATAATAATAATGATGATGATGATGATGATGATAATAACAAGAAGAAAACAGAAAGTACACAGAGAATCAGTCATAATGAACATACAGAGGCCGTATATAGACTCCAGTTGTGATTTGTCAGGATGTTAACTGTTTTTTTCAGGATGTTAAATAGTTTTTTTTATTGTCATTTATTTGTTTCTTCCAGCAAAATTTAAGGCAACTTGGGAGTCTGGGCCTATCCATGAGCTGACAAGCAGGTATGGCTGTTTTTGTTTTTTTAGGGGAGGTTTCGTCTATACTAGAGTCACTAGACTTAGAATAAGATATATTATATGTTTTGTATCAACTTTGCTATGGGAAGTAACGGGCACTGAACTGTTCGATAAAGTACCAGAACCGCAAACCTCATCCGGAACAAGCTTTGCACCAGCCCCCTAGACCTTTTGTGGTGTGCTTCCATAGGTTCCAAGAGAAGGAACGTATGTTGAGGTGGGCTAGAGGACACTAGCTGAAGTACAAAGGAAAGACGGTCAGGATTTACCCGGACCTCAGCCCTACCCTGGCAAAGAAGCGCACGGCATTTAGCCCCATCAAACACGCGCTGTACCAGAAAAGCATCCGGTTCCAGTTGCTATACTATACTTCACTATACTTATCTCTTAATAGCAGAATTAACTGTGGCAAAATGAATGTTCTACCAAGGTATTTATATTTATTTCAGTGCCTCCCAATTTTACTTCCACAATAATTTTTCCAGTCAGCTGATAATATGATTACCTTTTTTATGGGGAGGTATGTAAGGAACTTTTGGAAGACCAAGAGCAGAGGGAGGGCTAGCTCTTCACAACCTTAGGGGCTATTACTGGGCAGCAAACACACAAAAAAATCACTTGTTGGTTTCAGTCCCCGGAGACTGAAGGTTGTAAGATGTAGGCACATACCTGCAAATCTTCATCACTCCCAGCTCTAATAACAACAAAATTACCCTTCTGTCCCTTGCAATATACATCATGTCCCGTTGTGGGCTCTACACTTAAAATATAGTCCCAATTTCATAGAAAATATAGACTTAATTTTTCCATGTTAAGTCCTATATGTAATAATAGTTTCCCTGCAGCCTGACTAGACCATACGTTTGTTACATGGCAAAAGTTATGTCTTGATAGATGCACTAATCTCTATATTGACAACACTTTTGCTAATTTTAGTTCCCTCTCTGAAAAATTTAAATTGCCACAATCTCATTTGTTTCGGTACTTCCAGGTTAGACATTTAATTCAATCTCAAAGTCCATGTTTTCCATCTCTGCCCGCTCCTTCTGCATTAGAACATATTTTGCAAATTCTCTTCCATCTTAGAGGTCAAATTTCTAAAATATATAATGTAATTATGTCCATTAACAATATGTCACGCTCAGCCCCGCCCTGCGTGACTTTTCCCTCTGTTGCCCTCAGTCGGGGCTTGATTAGCCTCACCTGTGCCCTGTTTGACTTTACCTTGTGTCTCAATCCCATTGTTAACCCTGTACACTTGCCTTGTGTTTAGTCCCTGATGTCCTGCCCTATTTTAGTCAGTCTGCGTCCTGTTCCCCTTCTCGGATATTGTCGATGCCTTTTGTGCTTGCTGTCGTGTTGGCTCCTGAGTTTCCCCGATCTCCCCCTATCCTGTGGAATAAACGCCCCTTGTTGGGGTTTAATCCCTGCAGCCTGCATCATGGGTCATTCTTCCCGACAGCGTTGTGACACAATACATCAATAGACAAAATTATATTGCAATGGGATAAAGAATTGGGGATTGAACTGTCTGATGAAACATGGAAGAAAGCACTTAGAATGGTAAATAGTGTTGAGCGAACCTGAACTTAGCCGTAAAAGTTTGGGTTCGAGTTCGGTGTTTGGGCGTTTAATAAAGCTTGTTGAAAGGCTGCAGGGCAGCCAATCAACAGGCTTTTAAGCTGTGTGCCTACTAATGGCATGGCTGTGATTGCCCGGTGCATCATGTGACCTAGCCTCTATAAAAGCTGGGTCACGCGTAGTACCGCCCATCAGCTCTGAGTAGTGAGTAGGAAGCCGGCAGCTGAAGTGAGGGACAGGGTTAGGAATCTCATCTGGCTATTTGTTCTGTTGGTGACCTATAGTGAATTTGTGGGTGCTATACACCAGCTTTGCATCCCTGTCAAAGAAACATAAGAATTAATCTGGCTGTTATTTCTGTGGGT